>PVJN01024188.1:0-31432 GCA_004026805.1 Lasiurus borealis | reverse complement strand
CCTCCCCCCCCCCCCCCCCAATAACCCCCTGCGTGTTCCTTGGGCGCCTCTCCCAGCTGCCCTGTTGCTTTTGTTTCTAGACCTCATGGCAGACCAAGACTCGTGATTGTTCGGTTGCCTTTTTCGCAGCTTAACCCCATTTTTTTTGTGTTTTTTTTTGTTTGGCTCGCAGCAGCTTCTCGGTTATCCGAGTTCCCAAGCCATCCCATCTATTGGTTGAGCAGCTCAGATTCATCAAGGCTATTTTTATGTGCCTTCCCGCTCACCCCCCTCCCCCACTCCCCTCCCCAAATTGGCCTGGAGCTCCCTGTGGTTGAGAGTTGGCGCTTTCGTGGCCGTGGTGCTTGCTGGCTGCCACGCCAGGGGCCACGGGAGCCTCCCTTGGCCCAGAGAGACGGGTCGGACCCTCATCATCAGGACAAACCAGCCCTCCGTCCCCCGCATTGCTCCTCGAGTCACCGCTGCCATTTTTTGTGCTCTGGCTCCGTCCCGCCTGCCTTCGGTTCGCGTGTCTCCCAACATTTTTTTTTTTTGTCTATTCGTTTCCATCCGGTTTCCAGTTTTTATGTTTGTGTTCTTGAAGACACAACCACTCAGGGGGTGGGCCTGGGTCTGGAGCCACCCACCTCTTCCGTTCTGGCCAAACCCAAGGGAAAACTGGCCAGCAAGAGCTGGAAGATTCTCGTGCGCTGCCTCTTGAATCTTCAGGGCGCTCATGGCCGCCGATGCTCGAAGCCGTTTTCTCCCAGGAGGTCTCTGGGGGGCTGAGCTGCTGCAGGGCAGGGGCGGGGGGCACGGGGCGGGCGGGGATACCCCCCGGTCCTTCATCATGCATGCTAGTTGGAGCAGCATTTTTTCCTTTTTATTTTTTTATTTTTATTTTTTGATGTTTGAGTTATGAGCGAGAGTGACCTCTACAATCATGATGTCTCCCGTAGACCTCCCCACCCATTATTCACCCAGCCCCGCTGCCTGCCTCATGGTCCTTTCGCTTCTGTGATTCGCTCTGCTCCAGCTCACGGCCCTCAGCCGCCTCAGCAATAACTGGGGAGACGTGCAAAAGGAGATCCATTGGAGGAGACTTATTGCTGTCTCCTTGTCATTCAAGTCAGCCATCCCGGAGAGACGTAGCAAAACGGCCCGCGTGGGGCCGGTGCTGCCCGCCTGGGTCTCAGCCACGTTGTTGCTGAGGCAGCTGAGCTCCCGTCCCCCCTGCGGACCACAGACAGGCAGTAGTGGAACCAGCCTCCCCACACCCCGCGCCCCTTTCTGTGCCAACAGCAAAGGGAGCCCTCTGAGCCTCTCCCCACTCCGCGCTCCTCCCCCCTCCCTTTGGCAGAGTTGGGCACCCATTCGCCCGGGAAAAGCCGAGCCACAGAGACAGAAGCCGATTCTGAGCTCTGAAGAGGGGAAAAACCCAAATTGACCCCCCACGGGCCCGCTTGGCCCCTCACGCTGGATCCACTACTGACCCGAGAACGCGATGCGCAGCCCTGTCCGGACTGGGCTGGAAGCCGGGGTCCGTGGCCCGCACGCCAGCCAGCGCTCAAAAGTGTGGCTGCTTTTGAGGGGACCACCTTGGGATCCAGCACCTTTGCGTGCCGCCTTCCTGGCCCAGACCCGGTTCGCAAGGTTAGCCCATCGCTTCTTGCATCTGTCGAGGGCCGCATTGGGTTCTCCTGGTCTCCTGGGTGGTACGTGGATGCAAGAAATGTGTTTTGTCCCTCCCTCCCCCCCTCCTCCGATCTAGCACACCACCCTGGGAAGTGCATGTCACAGACCAACTCCACCTTCACCTTCACCACCTGCCGCATCCTGCATCCTTCCGACGAGCTCACGCGAGTTACGCCAAGGTAAGGGGCCCCGGGCCGGGGGGTGAGCAGGGCAGGAGTGGGGTGAGGTGGGGGCTGCGAGACGTCATGCAAGGAAACCCCACGTAGAGAGAGGCTCATTCCACATGGCCTGTCCAGTGGAAGCTATCTCTCTTTTTTTTTAAATATATTTCACTAATCCCTCCCAGAGAGGAAGGGAGAGGGATAGAAAGTCAGAAACATCGATGAGAGAGAGACATCGATCAGCCGCCTCCTGCACGCCCCACACTGGAGATGTGCCCGCAACCAAGGCACATGCCCCCGACCGGAATCGAACCTGGGACCTCTCAGTCCGCAGGCCGACGCTCTATCCACTGAGCCAAACCGGTTCCGGCGGAAGCCATCTCTTAAGCGCCTGCAGGCTCCTGAACGGGGTCCCCTGTGTCCGTCTGGCCTGAGGTCCCTGTTAATTCAGCTCCACGCAGAGAGAGGCAGGACCACCTTCTGCTGCCCCTTTTCAATCTGTCCCGGAAGATTCCCAGGCCCGAGGCCCAAGTCTGCTGTCATTTTACCCCAAAGTTTGCCAGGAGAGCCCCAAGTTTCTTCTCTGAGCACCCCCAAATCCTTGTGCCCCTGCCACAGACGGCAGGAACCCTGCCCCACAGCTCCACTGAGTGAAATGATCCCATTTGAAGACCGGACCATGGGTCCAGCCTGTCCCTTTGCCTCTGGTGTCTCCAAGAAACAATAGAAGTTGGCACCTTCTAGTGAGGGGACTTGTGTGGTCTGTGTGGCCTAGTGTCAGGCCTTCCACAGCCTCCAGGGAAAGAAAGGGGGTGACCCCTCTCCTCTGTGGTGCAGGATGCCCAGGGGATGAAGGTAAAGCCGAGAAGGAGGGAGGCGAGCAGGGCCAGCGTGGAGGAGGGACCGGTCGCCCGCAGGCGCCCCCTCACCTCTGACTAACTCTCCGCAGGTCATGTGAGGAGGACGGCGAAGCAGCCCCAGGCCCCGTTGAGCTGAGAGGAGATGTAGGGCAGACAGTGAGCCCACGGGCCAGGCAGGGGGTGAGCACACGCCAGCCGTGCCGGCCCCGGCGGGGCCACGTGGAAAAGGGCCGTGTGTGTGTGCACGCGTGGCCGCCACTAACCCGGGACGTCGGCGTGGCTGTGTCTCTGTGGCTGCGCCTGGCTAACTCGGCTTGGACTGTGGAGACTCCTAACCATCTAAACGCCCCGGTCGAGCCGAGTGCCATCAGCACTAATACAGGCCTAACTGCAGTTCTCACAGGAAGGGATCTCCACCTTGTAGCGTGTCTTCCCGTCTGCCTTCCTGCCTCCAGACATCCTCTTAGAGCAGTGGTTCTCAACCTTCCTAAGGCCGCGACCCTTGCATACAGTTCCTCATGGGGTGGTGACCCCAGCCATGAAATGTTGCTACTGTGATGCATCGTGATGTCAATATCTGCATTTTCCGATGGTCTTAGGCGACCCCTGTGGAAGGGTCATTCGACCCCCAAAGGGGTCTCGACCCACAGGTTGAGAACCGCTGTCTTAGCGTGAGACTGTGTTTCTAGCCGTGGGACAGGGCTTCCCCCAGGGGCAGGCTGGCGCCCGGCCTGCATGCCCCGTCCGCATCCCCAGGGCCGTGTGGAGGTCGGGGATACGGAAGCCTGGGTAGTCAGGAGCGAGAGAAGGCTTCTGCCTGAGCTGAAAGCAGGGCAGCTCGGAAGAGGAGGAAACCCTCCCTAGAAACCGCTCTGGGGACAAGATGTCCCGCCCGGGGCCTCTTGGCCCTCCGTTGCTTGTAGATCAGCATTGTGTGGGATCCCACCTGCAGCATTTGAAGAGCCCACCTTTAACCTTAGGAATCGCTGGGTCTCTAATCTCGTGTGTCCCCGAGTGCCCCCCAACCACCAGCATCCCTGCCTGAGCGTGTGGGGGTGGGCCTGCTCGGCGTGCCTCTCCCTGTGCTGACCGGTCAGCAGCGAGGTCGCCTGAGTGTGGTGCCGGCTGATGCCACAGCCTGGACCTGCCGGTGATGGTCTCGCCCGAGGGGCTGGGCCTCAGCTGTGGTCATTCCAGAAAGCGTGTTCCCTTCCTTTTCTTTCCCCACGTGGATGCTTTGGCCAAGGTATCTGGTGCTTCTTTCCTGCCCCCACCTCCCTGCATCAGGCTGAGGAGAGAGGGCCCTGCCCCCAGCTCCCGGGGACCCCCCAGCTGGCCTGCTCCCGGGGGTACCTGCAGCCAGCTAGACATCCCCCCTGCTGGGCCTCCTTCCTGGCCTCAGCTTCTGGAACATAGGGGGTCCTTAGCCAGCATGACACCAGTGGACGTTGGAACCTTCGCTGTCCTTCCATAACGGGGCCCTTGTCTCTGTGGCTCCAGACCTGCTAACACAGCACGGCTTCCTCCAACCCTGTAATAGCTGCTCTCGTCCAGTTAGGGATTTGGGCGGCCACAGGGAGGACTGGGTGCCGAGGAAAGAGCACTGCCCTGGGGGTCAGGGGGTGGAGCCTGCCACCAACCTGATGTGCATCTTCAGCCTTTGTCTCCCCCCTGCTCTGGCCATTCCGAGATAAACTCCTCGCCCGTAGTCTTTGTAACTTCTGCCCTCAGGGCAGTGGGCAGTGGGAAGGAACGCTGGAGTTTGAGCCAATTTTGAGAGAAAGAAACCCTCTCTGTCAAAGGGCTTCCTCCCCCAGGTGGGGGTCACTCTACTTGGGTTCCATCCAGGGTCCCCCCCCTTTCTAGCTGAGTGTGACCTTGAATGAGCCACCTGACCTCGAGCCTGTTTCCTCATCGGCAAAGGGGACCGTTATGCACAGCTTCCTGTGAACTGAAACCCCCCAAGGGAACCCGAGCCCCCTGGGCGAGGGGGGCGCAGACAGGGAAGGAAAGGGGCACCCGGGAGCCCGGGCTGGGGGCACCCTCTCCCCGGGTCCTAGGCCCGCCCTGCGCCCCTGCAGGAAACGGCCCCTTTCCCTGGCGCTCGGTGCATCTTCTGACGGGTGACCGCTTCTCTCCTCCTCTCAGCCTTAACGCGGCCCCGACTCCAGCTTCTGGCAGCACCAGCCACATAAAGTCCACGCCGGTGGCCACGCCGTGCACTCCCCGGAGACTGAGCCTGGCCGAGTCCTTCACCAACACCCGTGAGTCCACGACCACCATGAGCACCTCGCTGGGGCTGGTGTGGCTGCTGAAGGAACGGGGCATCTCGGCGGCAGTGTACGACCCCCAGAGCTGGGACCGGGCCGGCCGGGCCTCCCTCCTGCACGCCTACGCCCCCAGGATGGCCGTGATCCCCTCGACGCCGCCCAACTCGCCCATGCAGACGCCCACGTCCTCCCCGCCCTCTTTCGAGTTCAAGTGCACGAGCCCGCCCTACGACAACTTCCTGGCCTCCAAGCCGGCCAGCTCCATCCTGAGGGAGGTGCGCGAGAAGAGGCCCGTCCAGAGCAGCGAGAGTCAGACGGACGTGTCCGTCTCCAACCTCAACCTGGTGGACAAGGTCAGGAGGTTCGGCGTGGCCAAGGTGGTGAACACGGGGCGAGCCCCCATCCCCATCTTGACTGAGGATCGGGGGCCTCTCCTCTGTGGGGCCCCGGGCCCAGCCCAGGCCCTGGTCCCCGGAGGCCTGGGACCCGAGGGCCTGCCTCTGGGATGCTCCGCCGTCACCAGTGCCATCGGCGGGCTGCAGCTCAGTAGCGGCATCCGGCGGAACCGAAGCTTCCCCACCATGGTGGGGTCCAGCATGCAGATGAAGGCCCCCGGGACGCTCACCTCGGGCATCTTGATGGGTGCTAAGCTCCCCAAACAAACTAGCTTGCGGTGAGGGTGGCAGGGGGAGGGGCCCTGCCTCGGAGGAGACCAATCTTGTCCCTTCCTTCCTTCCTTCCTTCCTTCCTTCCTCGCTTCCCCCCACCTGAACTGCGCTCTCTCTCTCTCTCTCTCCCTCTTTCCTCCTTGCCCATCCCCTCCTGAGCTAGACAAATCAACCTCGTGCCTAATGGGGGGAAAGCGGAGACTTTGTAAGATGTGTACATAGGACTTGGAGACCAGTATCCCACCCGCCCTTCCTGCCGATCCCGAGAGCAGTGCCCCCGCACTGTCATTGCTCTCCGGAGGACTTCATCTGTGCTGTCCTTCTCTCCTTCTGTCCTTTGAGAAGCACTGAAACTCCCCATCGCGTTCTTATCCCATGGATAAGGAACCAGGGAACTCGGGGGGCTGGCTGCCAGCGTGCCCGTCATGAGCTGTCACACGGCACAGGGCACAGTGGCCCCGCCCCTCCACCCCCGCCCCCACCCCGTGTTGTTGGACGCCTTGCCTCGCAGACCCTGGAAGAGGATGAGGAGCCTCCCTCCACGGCCACGTGCGGCTGGCGTGGCCTTCAGGACCGGAAGGAGAGCTGTTCTTTCTTTTGCTGGGCGATCCGGCTCCTCCGAGACCTTCATCCTCTGCCTCCGTGGACGGTCGCTGCCCTTTCTGAGGTGTGACGCTGGCTTTCCACGCCTTCCACTCCAAGTCATCCTTCCGTGTCTTGCGATCAGCTGTCAGGCGCCTGGCCCGAAAGAAAGAGGACGTGTTTACACTCCGCTGCGCGTGTCCCGTTCCATTTTTTCTACATTTTCTAGGCAGGGAAGCAGTGGTCTCAGGTGGGAAGTCCCAGGGTATGTTCTCTCTCTGTGGTTCCCCGACAGCAAAACCCGAGCGGCAGGCACACCACGCCGCTCAGGAGAGAGCTGATCTCTGGGACCCCAGTGGCACAGCCCAGACGAATAAGATCAGACGACCCAAGACAACCTCAACAAGAGCATTATCGCAAGGCAAGGGGACAGGGGAAGGGGTTATGAACGAGATATGTCAGCAATGGAAAAAGAACCAGAAGCCGACGTGACACCCAACTGGTTGATGGGAAAAGTGAGGCGTTGGCCTCTGTGGCTGCGACCACTCCTTACTCTGAAGCCCGAGTCTGGTCCAGGCACTTCTACCCCCGTGGTCTTTCGTGGCCGCCATTTGAGACCCACGGATTTTGGCCCCCTCACCATCACCACCCCGAAAGCCCTCTACCTCCCGGTGCCACGTTTTATCCTTAGGAAAAGATAACGGTGCTCGTGACACAAACATGAGTGAGCAGGGGGGCCCCGTCCCGTTGCTGACTGGGCCCGGAACTCGTATTTATGACTTACGTGTTCTCAACGAGCACCCTGGCTCCAGCCCCAGTCACAGAGTGCCCGGCACTCACTTCTAAGCAGGTCGTTTATTTATTCTCACCGGGAGACTACCTGTACCTCGTGGGGTCCCCTGGCCATTTGTTCCCCACGTTTATGCCGGGATGACATCACATGCGAGCGAAATGGCCATTTTTGCTCTCCCACCCCACCCCTGCCACACACACACACTCCCCTCTCTACTGGGCAAAGGATGTGTCACTCGATTGAAGGAGTGTAACCTTATGTCCACGGGAGACACTGTAAGACCGTCCCCAGGAGCAAACCCCCCCCCCCCGGTCCCACGATTTCAGACTATTTATTCTGTGACCACGCAGGGGTTGGTCAGTGGTTTTCCACACCCCTCGTGGCTGTATGCGTGCACTCAATGCAAGGAAACGTATATGCTCTTGTCCGAATGTATTGTAAAGTGGTAGGTAGGATAACAAAGGAACGTGAAAACCATGCCTCGGGCGGACCACTTCATGTATTCAGAGAGAGGAGCCAGCCATCGTCACAAAAGGGAAAATGAGCAACTCGGAGGTTGCAGTATTTAGTGTAGTAAATAAAGGATCAACATTGGGCAACCACTCTCAAAAAAAAGTGTGATGTAATGCATCAAAAATCAATAATGAGATTTTCTTTGCTAATGAATATCAATAAAATAAGTTCAAATGATGGAAACCACGAGGGTGTTCCGATTTGCATTTTTTTGGTCTTTCTCATGGGCAGGTGATGACCTCTTTAGGTAAGACTTGAAGGTTTTCAGCTCTTTGGGGAAATGAAACCCAAGCCGTGCCGTTCCTTACACACTGTTATACCTGCCCTTTATTTGAACGCTAGAGACCTGGTGCATGAATTCGTGCACAGGTGGGGTCCAACCAGCTCACCCCTATGGGAGCTGATCAGGGCCGGGCCAGAGGGGGAAAGGGACTGTGGGGAGTTGGCTGACCCCATCTCCAATGGAGTGGGGATGGGGCTGATGGGGGGCTGGGCTGGCCAGGGGGAGGGGCTGCTGAAGGTTTGGGGGACTGATTGGGGCCCAGATTGGGCCAGTTGGCTGCCATATTGCACATCATTAGCAATTGGTCATTCCAGTTGTTCCACTGTTCTGGTCACTTGGTTTTTATACCCTGTCTAATAAAGAGGGAATATGCTAATTGGCCATCACTGCATCACAAAGCTGGCTGCACCCACAGCTGAGGCCAAGTTCCTTTAAGGAGCCTTAATGAGCAATCAGCAGGGATCTGAGGCTACGCCCTCCCCCGCCCCCAAGGGGCTTGACAGGGGACCTCAGGCCATGAACCCCACCCTAGCTTCAGGCTGGGGGGCCTCAGGCCACAACCCCTGGCCAGCAGGGCTTGATGGGGGTACCTCAGGTCATACCCCCTGCCCCAGCACCCGGCCAGAGGACCTGAGGCTGTGCCTCCCTGCCTGGCAGGGCTTGACAAGGGTGGGACTGGTTTGGTCTGGGTCTAACCCATTGTGGGAGGGGGGGCGGCTGGGTCTGGGTCTCACGTGACTTTTGAGGTGCATGTGGGTGGGTGGGGATTTGATTCTGATTCCCCCCTTTTAATGTGCACAAATTTCGTGCAACAGGCCACTAGTATGTAGATAATATAACATCTTAGACAACTTTCCAATCATAACCTGAAGCTCTTCCCTACTTTTCAGGGCTGAATACTACCCCACCATGTGCACACACCCAATAGGAATGCTATATACCAGTATTCTATGGCTGGGCATTGAGTTAATTCTAATCTTTTGCTTCCACAGCACTGTCATAAAAAAAAACCTTGCATATATTTAATTTTCTGCATACGTGAGCACATCTGCGGGACAGATTCCTTGATGTTACCAAATAGCTGTAGAGTTGTGCTAAGAGAATTTTTAAAACCAAGCACAGCGGAGGATCACCGAAGAGAGAACTGTGAGAAAAGGAGGCCCTAGCACTCGTTCTGCCACCTCCCTGTTGGGAAGCAGTGAAGTGAGGCCAGCAAACACTGAGTGGTCGCAGCGTGGATCTTACACCAGGTGCTACCAGTGAGCAGTGGTGTGACCTGGGGCCAGCCACTTCTTGGGGTCCTCCATTTGTTAGCCTGGGAAAGGGGCATAGGAATCCTTAGGATGAATTGGCTGAGTAAGTGGCATTTTGAGCATCTACCATGTGCCAGGCTGTGGACAGCGGGGATCTGGTGATGCACCAGCGAGCAACTTCTCTCACGGAGTGTGCCTGCCCCCAGGCCACTGAGAGAGGCAACACGAGACACAGAAACGTGGCATGATGAGGGCGAGCAGGGAATTATATGAGGGTGAGGTGTGAGGGGGTGGGTGGCTACTTTGGGATATCAGGGAAGGCCTCTGAGGGAGGTGGCCTTTGGGCCAACCATGTGAGATGTAGCACGAGAGCATTCGCACAGAGAGCAGCGGGTGGCAAAGGTCGCAAAGCATTCGGTGTGTCTGGAAAACAGAGAGAAAGGCACCGGTAAAGAAATAAATCCTGGTTGTGGCTGAGAAACAAACCATGGCGTTCACAAAATGGGCCATCTGGTCTACCTGTTTCCCAGCCATGAGTGTTCTGGCCGGGGGGCTGTGAGCAGAGAAGAACCCGTGCTGCTTCCTGCCCCTGAAGCCACGTGTTGAAGTGGTGGTGTCACACGTCGGCGGAGAGCCCTCCTCCTGGGTCTCTGAGGAGCCTGGTGGATCAGACTCAGTGATCTCATCTGATCTGAAGGAGAAACGGACGAGGGCGGGCACTGGGACATAGATGCCACCTGGGGAGAAGCTGGTGGCCGTGGCAGGTTATTCTGAATCATCTGAATGGACTGGATGCTCATTAGAGGAATTAAGTCAAGATTTAGAAAAATATAAAATTCGTGTTTTGCCCATTTGGGCTCACTCACAGCTGGGAAACATCTTATCCTGAGAGCATGTCTTTTCTGTGGCCAGGAGAGGGCGCGTGGAGACCACAGAAAACGGGAAGGAATAGGCCCTGAGCATCCAAGCCTGCAGATCAGGTGAGTTGGCTTTTCCCTGGAAGGCAATTCAGGCAGGTGGCCGTGCCTCACGGAGGTGCTGAGGGAAGTCCTGAGGCAGGAGCCACGTTGGCCCTGATGACGGCGTTCCAGGCCAAGGGGCAGCGCTTGGGGTAGAAGTGAAGAAATTGAGCCCCAAATGGGGAGGAAACACAGGAAAGCAAAACATAGTTTACAAAACATGTTCTCTACTAGGATGCCCTCACCTTTGGAAATCAATGCTCCACCCCCCCCCCACACCATTTTCATCCATTTTCATGCTTCTTCCTTGCATAACTTTACTCTTTGCTTTCCCCAGAGTAAGTGGGTTGCAGATAGCATGGCGCCTTACTCTTTAAGACTTTAGCCTGTTGCTCCCAAGCTCCACACGCCACAGCACACGGATGGAGCCCAAGGTCAGAGGAGGTGTCTACTCAGCGGTACGTAGTCAGTCACCCTAAGAAACACCCAAGGTTTTGGCTAACCCTGCTCTGAAGTCTCCGGGGAAATTAGTGAGGCAGTTTCCTTCTCTCTCTCTCTCTCTCTCTCTCTCTCTCTCTCTCTCTCTCTCTCTTCAGGACTAGCAATGATGGGAAGGTGCTGAGAAAATACACCAATATGCTAGTGTGGCTCCATCGCCACCTGGAAGCCTAGCTAAGTGGTCAGGATTCTCTCCTTTATCTCTTAAACCTGGAGACAAGGGAAAAAATGGTGTTTTTGTGTTGTTTGTTAAAAGAATACACCTGGATTTTTCCCACGCTCCCTTCCCTTTGACCCGTGACTGACAACTGGAGCACCAAGGTGCTGTAGGGGGCCGGAGGTGGGGGTGTAAAGCTCCCCTTGCTTCAGAGGAGAGACGTGTAACCGTCGGGTTAGGACACAGCAGCTCTTGGGAACGTGAGGTCTGGCTGCGGACCGCGTGGAGACGTGAGTGGTCACCGGTGAGTGCAGGCTGGGCCTCTCAGAGCGGAGGGTCAGCGCTATCCGTCCCCAAGTGCAGGGACCACCGGCACCTTATGCCTCAGCCTGGCCAGGAGCTGGCTCCCCAGAGGGCTGCAGGCTCTATCCTCAGTGCGTTGTGTGGTCTAAGGCCAGTTTATTATCTATAAAACGGGAGTGGGGGTAGGGAAAATGTGTGTTTTGCTAGAACGATAGCTGCGGTTTTTTGTTGTTGTTTTTTCTCTCAACTTGTCAATCTCTATGGATCAGCAACAAGGAGCCCTTTGAGCAGCGCCAATGGGCAGAGCCAGGGGTGCAAATGGCCAGAACAGCTGGTGGAGGCGTGGCCTGGGCTGGAGGCCCCGCCCGCTGGAGGGACTCAAGAGGGGCAACTGGCAGCTGGCAGAGGGGGTAGGAAGGGGAGGAGTGAGCCGGTGAAGGTGGGAGAGAGGAGAAAGAAGGAGAGGTAGGGGAATCGTGGGGGTCCCCAGGCTCCCTGAAAGCAGAGCTGGCGAGCTGCTGAGTCTTACTAGCCTAGCTGCGGGAGTCTGGCCAGAGTCCCGAGGAAGGGCTGAGGGAGAGCCAGACTGAACGCCTGGCTCCTGGTCCCTGTGTGGGCAGGTGGCAGAGAGACCGGAGCAGGACGGGGCAGTGAGGAGGGGGCCGTCCTCAATTCAGGGGTGGCGCTGAGTGAGGGTTAGGGGGTCAGGTCTTTAGGCTTCCTCCATGCCTGCCCAGTAAGCTCCACCAGGTCCCCTCAATCCACCTCAAATTCCAGGCACGCTACGTGGCTCCGCTTCCTGCTGCCCCTCTGGGCTTAATCCAGACCCGGGGTGGGGGGTTGGGGGGCTCGCTTCCAGCAGGGGGATGATGCCCAGATGCAGCCCTGAAACCAGGGTGCAGGGCTGGGCTGTGTAGCTGGCGCCAAGGTCCACACACACATACACACACACACACACACACACACACATCCCCACACCCCCCACCTGCAGCATCAAAGTCAGCTCCTTCCCGGCCACCCCCACCCCTCATTTCTCTCCCCTTGTCTGGGACCATCTGCAGCAGGACGCTGGAAGCAGGCTTCCCTTTTCCCACCACCTTCTGGGAGGGCCCTCTGCTCTGGGGAGACACAGGGAGCCAGAGCACAGGATGAGATCACTTTAATAGCATAGCCACACGGGGGGGAAGGGGAGGTGGCCAGGGGTCACGGGGCAGGGAGGCATCCGCCTTCCCGTTGGTACAATTGTGCCGAGGTGCGTGGCGGCCCAGACCATCTGACAGGGTCTCCACGTGGAGAACGGAATACATAGACGCTGGAAACGCCAGACTTCAGACGCGATGGGCGAGCTGCGAGCGTGATGGAGCGGTGGTTCTGCCTCCTGGGGGCCAGGAGGGAGCCAGCGAGGGCTGGGGCCCTAGGAGGGGTACTCGTACTCCTCCTCGGCGCTGCGCCGGCCAAAGTCCATCCAGCCCATGTAGTCCCGGTCGCTGATCCGGTGGCTGGGGTCCCGGCTCTGCAGGTTCTTGATCATGGACATGCGGCCAGAGGGAGCTGCAGGGGCGGGAGGGAGGGAGGAGACGGGGCTGTTATGCCTAGAGCAGTGGTTCTCAACCTTCCTTAGGCCAAGACCCTTGCATACAGTTCCTCATGGGGTGGTGACCCCCAACCATGAAATGTTGCTACTGTGATGCATCGTGATGTAAATATCTGCGTTTTCCGATGGTCTTAGGCGACCCCTGTGAAAGGGTTGTTCGACCCCCAGAGGGGTCGCGACCCACAGTTTGAGAACCACTGGCCTAGCCCATCACTGGCTCCGCTTGCAGAGGAGACCGCTGGAATGAGCCAGACAATGGGTGTGTGCGGCCTCTTAAAGGTACCACAGAGCTAGGGAGACGGTGAGATTGCTGGGCCATAATCTATGAGAAGGGACCCAGGTCCGTGTCACTGGAAGGAGGGCGGAACGTACCAGTCGTAGGCGAGGTCCTTGATCTGCAAGGATCAGGTGGATTCTTGAGTCCAGGCTCTCCCAGCTGGGACCTGCCTAAGTGTTCCTCGCCTGAGGGGTGTCTCCCCTCACGCCGCTGACCCTCGGCAGACGCCCGCCAAGCCTCCCCCTGTCCCTTGTCCCCCAGTCCGTCCTCACCCCTTTCTGTTCCTGAGCATCCCTGGCTCTCGGCGAGATCATGTGATGACCGTATTTTGTGGTTGGGATGGTGAGAAAGAAGGGAATCAGGTCCTACTGCTGGAGAAATACTGTCTAAAGATTATTCATTTGAAAGCTCCCTTCTGTTTTAAAAGTGCCATTAAGAAGCAGGCACCGTCGGACCTCAAAACTCAGCACTTCAGTAGCTTCGGAGGAGGGAGGGCAGAGAGAGAGGCGATAAAGAGATGATTTAACTCCGTCATTTTGACCACAGTGCGGTGGCTGAGCCTGAAATGGGCCCTCTGGGAGGGCGGTTAAGTCCTGAGGAACAGAATGAGTGTCGTTGTGTGCCAGCGCGGGGAGGGAGCAGGGGAGGGGGAGGTGGTTTCTTCGGACGCACGTGACACAGCCCTAGCCCAGAGGTCACGGACAGTGGCCTCCTGCTGGGAAGTCAGCATGAAGCCTTCTCTGGTGCAAACTAAGGGGACCTCAATGGGCAAAGCCAAGGTGGCTTGGGGAGTGGAGGGACAAAGGACCACTTAGTGGTCCCACTGTATTGGGGAACACTGTCCCCACCACCGGGGCCTTACACACCCCCACTCCCCAAGGGACCCCCTTCTCCTCGGGTCTTTGAAACGTCTATAGCCAATTCGTACCGCCAAGCTTCTCGGCGCTGCCCAAAGAGTGCGTTCTCTCTTTAGAATCTTTCAGCAAAATATCTATCACAGTGGAGTAAAAAAAAAAAAAAAAAAAAAGCCGAGACCGGTTTGGCTCAGTGGATAGAGCGTCGGCTTGTGGACTGAAAGGTCCCAGGTTCGATTCCGGTCGGGGGCATGTACCTTGCTTGCAGGCACATTTCCACTGTGGGGCGTGCAGGAGGCGGCTGATCGATGTCTCTCTCTCATCGATGTTTCTGACTTTCTATCTCTCTCTATAAATCAATAAAATGTATTTTTTAAAAAAAAAGCAGAAGAGGAGGATAGTAGTTGGGACAATTTCCCAAAGAGAGGAAGAGATACAACAAATCATCTGCTCCTTCCTTCTGAAATCGCCTGCTCTACAAGGCCCTGGACTCACCTTCGCAGGAAAACATAGCAGAGACTCTGGGGAGAGAAACCTCCATTTCCCCACTTCCCGTCTAATCCAGAGAGGGGTGAGGGTTCCAATCCAGGGCCTGGGTCCCCCCAATAGGCTAAGTGAGCCTCTGGAGAGGGAGCCCACCCTGCCCTCCCTCAGTGTGTGCCGGGGTGTTATTGGCCGGGCCGCCCACAGAGCGCCGTGTTCGCCGTCAGGGAGGATGGAGGTGAGGAAAGACCTGCCTCGGCTGTAGTCACGATTCCCTAGGGCCCTGGAGACGGACAGCTTCCCTCCGAAACGCAGCAAAGGTGACTCTCCAGCCACCTCCCTCTTTACAGCTGAGGCAGCTCCAGGTCCAGGGAAGGGACGGGTGGGGGCGGGGAGTAGGGGGGTCCTGTAAGGCGCTCAGCTAGCGAGCCCCCGGACCTCTTCCTCCCGGAGAAGGACCTTGCTGAGGCCGCCCCTGGGAACCTCTCTCCGAGAGCAACATCACCAGCGCGGCTCTTGGCTGGGTGATCCTGTTCCATCACCAAGACCTCCACGCTGCTCCTAAGTCTCTCCTCCAGCGACAGACTTTGGCGGAAACCAACAGATCATCGCTCCTTTTAAAACTGCTGCAGTCCCTGCTCAAGGGTTCGCAGCGGGGGTCACTGCCTGCTGGGGGGTTTCCCAGTGCCAGGACCTGGGCGCCCCCTTCCTCCCTCTGCCTTTACAGGAGACGCCGCTGGAGGGATCTGTGCGCCCTTTGTTCAGCCGTTTGTTCAGGAATTCTCTTTTCGTGTCTCCGTAACACGGTGCAACGCTCTCACAGCACCTCCGTGCCAAGCAGGGGTTTACAGAAAGCTCTGCTTAAAAAGTTTCCCTTCCTAATAACTCTGTTTGCCACAAAGGACGTGCAGGAAATGGCACTGCTGGGCAGTTTAACGAGAGAGAGAGAGAGAGAGAGAGAGAGAGAGAGAGAGAGAGAGAGAGAAAGAGAGAGAGAGACCGAGACCTGCGTCTCCTCTGGAAGGTGTGCCCTCTGGATGAGGCAGACGCTGGAGGAGAGGGTCCGCTCGGGAGTCGGCTCAGGGGGGAGGTGAGGAGGGGGACGGGCAGGGGAGGCGGCGTACCTTTGCGGGCCTGTTGGATGTATCTGGCCAGCAGCGCGCCCAGGTGCGCGGGGGGCTCGCCGGCGTCTCCCCTCGGCACCGCCCTCAGCTGTCTCCGGGGCGCGTCCTCGTCCCGCGGCGCCCCAGGGCCCTCGGGGTCCGGCGGAGGCACGGGCTGCGCCAGGGCGCCCGCCGCCAGCGCCGCCACCAGCACGCACAGGCACACGCCGCTTTTCATGGTGGCCGCCAGCGAAAAGGGGAGCTGTGAACCAACAGACGAGCAGCTGTGAGCTTTGGGGGAGGGCCGGGGCTCCCCGGGAACGGAGACCGGGGCTCCCTCCAAACCTTGCAGCGCCCCAGACTCGCCGGGCGGGCACGAGCGCCGGGGCTCGCCAAGCGCACGGAGCCCGGCGGCCACGGGACAGGACGCGCGCCGGGGCGCCACCGGCTTGTCTTTTGGGGGAAGGACCCCGCCGTCTGGGGGCGGACAGAGACCCTGTCCCCCGCCCCGTTAGCAGAGGAAGGTCCTGTGTTCTTCTACTTTGAGGGGGTGTCTGCAGAGGTCTCTCCTCTAACGGCCAAAGCGAGAGATGCAAGACACACAGCGGGGTGAGAGGGAGCATCTCCGACCGGGAAGCCGGAAGGGAGCCTCCAGAACCTCGAAGAAACTGGGGGTTGGGGGGGGCCCTTAGCTTCCCAGACAGCTAAGAAGCTTTGGCTAGGGGAGCAGATGGGGGGCGGGGGAGGGGAGGAGAGAAGCACCGTTTGAAATGGGGGAGTGATGCGCAAAAGCCATAGCTGGAAAGTTTGGGAATGAGCCCGGGGCAGGGTTTGAAACCAGTCAGAACTGGGGGCTCCGTCCCTGGAGTGGGGGCTCGGCCCCCCTGTATTTCAGCCCCAAAGACCCGCGCCTTTAGCAGGAGGAGCGGAACTCGGAGCCCCTCGAAGAGACTGGAAGGTGCCGCTCCCTCCAGCAAACAGCCCCAGTGCGCCCTGGTCCCAGCCAGCGGACACCCCGCGCCTCGCCCGCCGAGAGAGGGGCGCAGCCGCTCGGCGGCCCCCTCCCTCCCCGCGCCCCCCACCCTCACCGGCCTTCCAGTTGCAGGAGAGGCGGCCCCGAGATCGGGAAAAGGGGGTGCGGGGATCACCCCGGGCAGACAGCGCTCTCCGGAGGGGCTCGGCGCGCGGGGTCCCCTTGGAGAGGGTGGGCGGGAACCTACCTGCGGAGGGGGAGTCGCGGGCTTCGGGGTTCTGCGCGGGAAGGCGGGGAGCCCGGCCAAGTTCAGGGGCCGAGCCCGGCGCCGCTTAAATAGCCGGCGGGCGGCCCGCCCCGCGCTGACGCAGCCCCGGGCGCACGTGCTCGGAGGGCGGGGGTGGCCTCCCAGTGCGGGGGCTCCTGGAAGACGGGGGGGCGGCGGCCCCGTGAGATCGGGTGAACCCCTCCCCGGCGGCTGTCCGCTGCCCAGCCCCCGCTTGGCCCGAGAAGCTGCCCCCCGCCCCCCACTTTGCCCACCAGCTCCGTCCTCCTTGCTCTCCCCTGCCCGGTGCAGCGCCGCGCTCTCCAGGGTGGGAAGCACAAGACTAGGATCCCTCTCCCCCACAATAAGAAACTGCCCGCGTTTAGGCGCGAGGGGTCGGCCAGGAAACTGGGGGGGACCCTGGGCAGGGCGGGGTGTCAGCACAGTGCAGAGCGGAGCGGGAGGGGCTGCCGGCCCCTCCAGGCACCCCGAGCTCCTGCTGGTCTCTGGACCGGGGAGCTAGCTGTCCCTGGTGCGGAGAGGAGGGTCTTCACTTTCTCCTCGGCCCGAAAGGCCCCCCCGCAGGCCTCCAGGCCCCCCGAGAGCCAGGCACCGGTCTGGGGGAGCTGCGCCACCGCGGGTGCTCTGTTCCCGAAGCGGCAGCAGGAGGAGGGGCGCCTCGGGCTGGGCTCGGAGTTGGGGGGAGGCTGGGCTCTCCTGGGGACCCCGTTGCAGGGCTCGTGGGGGCGCCCGCCTTCAGGGCTCGAGGCTTCTGGTCACCAAGAGCGCCCCTGGGAACCCCCTCTCCGTTCCCGCTGCGACTGCCCTTCCCCTTCCCCAGGACCGGCGCCCTCGCACTCCAGGCTCGCAGGCTCCCGTTGCTCGGCTTTGAGGGGGGACCCCACCCATCCTCACTGCCCCCCCCCCCGAGCCAGCGGGCAGGGGGGACCCCGAGGCACTGCGCCTGGCGCCCCGGGCTTGGAGCTAGGGAGCAGCGGGGGTCCACACCCTCTCCCCTTTGACATCTGCCAGCCGGTGCCAGCGTTCAGCGACCTTGCAAGGGCTCTACCAACCCCAGTTTCACGGATGGCACCCAGGTCCTCACCCCCCCCCCAGCCTGGGCCCTGGGGGTTGCTGCCCATCCTGCGAGATCCATTCCCCAATCCGGGGCCCTCACCTCCTCCGCGCCCCTCCCCTGCCTCTGCAGAAAGATTTGGAGAATTTCTTTCAAAACTGGAATCGGTGCTCAGCCTGGGGTCTGGGATGGTGGGACTGTGGGGACGCTCTCCTGGGGTCCTGGTGCCTCCCACCCCCAACCCCAAGCTTGGCAGGGGGAAGGTGGAGCAGGGAGAGGGTCTAGGAGCCTGGGCACGGGGTTGGCATGAACACGTGCCAGCCCTGTCTGCGGGCCCCTGTTAGGCTGGTGGATGTGTAGAGCTCGCTACTGAGAAAAACGAGTTGGCTTCTCAGTGCCAATGAAGATGGTGCGTGACCTGGGCTTTTACCTGGCTGGGGGGGGGGGGTCCTGTATTTCGCCAAGAGGGAGATGGTACCTTGTTTCCCCGAAAATAAGACAGTGTCTTCTATTAATTTTTGCTCCCAAAGATGCGCTACGTCTTATTTTCAGGAGATGTCTTATCTTTCCATGAAGAAGAATACGGTACACATTATTGTTGAACAGAAAAAAAAAAGGAAATTTATTACCTGTCTATATATGGTACACATTGTCATCACAAACCAGCTCGCTGATTGGCCGCAGCGCAGCCGGAGCTGTTCAGGCAGTGCGAGGTCTCTTTAAATCAGGAGTCAGACGCCTGACGGTAGCTTCGAGGGCCTTATACTCCGGGAAGGCCTTATGTTCCGGGGAGACCTTATTATCGGGGAGGTCTTATTTTCAGGGGGAGGCAAAACTGGAAGTAGGTCTTATTTTCGGGGGATGTCTTACTTTTGGGGAAACGGGGTAATTCAATTTCACCCCACGCCGTCCCCTGGTCTCAGAAAAAGGGCCAGATAGGGCGCTGTCCCTCGTTCCCTCCGCCCACCTCCTTATCACTGACTGAGCCAGGCAGGCTGGCTGGCGCCCTGACATGGAGGGTCCCTGCCTTCACCCAGGGCACCCACAGCACGGGAACCACATCCACAGGCGGCGTTTGAGGGAGAGGAGCCGTGAGAGGAAACCTGTGGCTGTTGGCTGGCTTTGGAATCCAGACATTTGCATCTGGTGGTGGGTGAAAGCAATCTCGCCTTTCCAGGGAACCCGTGGGGCCCGCGTGGAACATCTCCGCCAGAGTTATGTGTCACCTTCAGGGCCCAGGGAGCTGAGGCAGGTGTACATCGACTCTGGTCAGTCACTGGTGGAGGGCAGTTCCGGGGAGGGGTCATTAATCCCCTAATACCTCGGGCCTGCGGCTAATCCTTTGTAGGTACTCAGGGTTAGAGCTCCCATATTTTACCTTAATGTCCTTGGAACCTAGCAGTTACCCCGTAAATATGTACTGACGGGACCCTTCATTTCTATGGACATATCCAGGCACTGGGAGTTCTTCACTCGGGGCAAGGATTATGCTGGACCCAGGTTGAGTGATGAATCAATAGCGTAAACACCATAAACGATCATAATGATAAGCCACTCTTGGTTTCGTGGACTGCATGGACAAGGCAGACCGTGGTGACTAAAAGGCCGTTTGCTGGCCTGCCTCTGGGTCCCTGGCCACCAAATGGCCACCCAGTAAGTTGTTTTTAGCATGATGTCTTACAGCCACGGAGGGAAGAGCTGTAAGAAGTCCCCTTAAGAATAGGTGACAGGAGAGAGAAGAGGTCAGCTCCCCGCCAATCCATCTCCACGCAGAACGAGCCTTGGCTTTACAAACTAAGGCCGGAAAGCCCTCTCGCGATGGTTGCCAGGGTAACGGGCAGCCCGAGCCCTTAGGCCTGTCCTCTGGCTCACTCTCCTTTGCAGAGATTTTAGGGGAAGCCCCCCTGTCATCCTTGGGGAGAGTGAACGAAGAGGGTGCAGTTCCTTGAGGCTCAGCCTGGGTCTCTGTGGTCCTGCTGTCCCAGCTTCCCTTGGGAGCTGGCCCCTTGCAGCCGGGGACAGGTATGTGTCCCCGCCCTGTGCCAGCCTCCAGCAGAGAGACACACCCCACCTACCCGCCCACCAGGTGCTGGCTGGCCTCCGTTTCCTCTCCTTTGAGGGAAGGCTTGAGGACACAGCTGTTCCAAGACAGCCTTAGCAGGAAGGCGCTTAGTCTTAACAATGAAATTAAAAGGGCTGAGTCGGTAGTAAATGCCAATAATTCAAAATGGAAAGGGTAGGAGTGGTCTAGAGTGAAAACTAAGGCTTCCTCTCATTCATGTCCTTCCACCATCCAGTTTCTCCTCCTTCGAGGCCAGGAGTGTCTCTGGTTTCTGGTAAATTCTTCCAAAGAGAGTCTATGAACATACAAGCAAAGCAAATCAAAGTACAGTGGTACCTCGAGATACGAGTTTAATTTGTTCCGTAACCTTGAGTCGCAGTAAACTGGTGGGTCGTGTGCAGCCGGCCGATCCACGCGATGACTCCTATCTCAAATGTTGCTCGTATTTCAAAGCAAAAATCGCTCGCTCGACGGCTCGTATCTCAAAAATCTCGTATGTTAGGGCACTCGTATTTCGAGATACCACTGTATTAGTAGCAGGCCCGAGGTTTTAGGGGATTAAGGACCCCTCCCTGCAATCTCTCTCTCTTTCTCTCTTTCTCTCTCTCTCTCTCTCTCTCTCTCTCTGTCTCTCTCTCTCTCTCTCTCTCTCTCTCTCTCTCTCTCTCTCTCTCTCTTACACACACACACACACACACACATACACTATATATATAATCTCCACATGAACACACCATGGTCTCTGCTTTGCCTTTTTCCCTTAAAATATCCACTGAGGTCATCCTGCATTATTGGCATCACTCTGCCTCAGTATCTATAGAATACCCCAATACCCCATTGGATGGATGTGCCTCATCCCTCTAGCCAGTGCCCTATTGATAAAAGTTGAAATAACCTCCAATTCTTCTTAATAATAACGGCGGCTCTCGGACTGCCCATCGTTCTGCAGGTGCACAGTTTACCCAGGGGGTGAATTCCTAGAGGTGGACCTGCTTGACTAAAGGGTGGGGGCATTTAACATGTTGATCGTTACTGCCACGCTGCCCTCCGTGGCAGGCGTTCCCAGCTGTCAAGGACGGCGTGTGGATCGTTTCTTGCTTTTAAGGCGTCAGCTCAGCACCTTGGTCAGCTCCTTGGCCCAGCTCACTGCCCTGTGTTTACGGTATTTAACCTTCATTTATATTATAGGACATACTCGAAATTGACATTACGTTATATGAAGGGGGGGATTATGTTGATTTTTAAAAATATTATGTGTATAGGGCCGAAACCGGTTTGGCTCAGTGGATAGAGCGTCAGTCTGCAGGCTGAAGGGTCCCGGGTTCAATTCCGGTCAGGGGCATGGACCTTGGTTGCAAGCCCATCCCCAGTAGGGGGGCGTGCAGGAGGCGGCTGATCGATGTCGCTCATCGATGTTTCTAACTCTCTATCCCTCTCCCTTCCTCTCTGTAAAAAATCAATAAAATATAGTATTTTAAAAAAGTATTATGTGTATAGGTGTTTTATAAGACGTATTCATGGTATTTTAGGCCAGTAAAGTAAGAAGGCGCGATATCTATCATCCGAAGCAGGCGCTGAATCAGATGGCCGTGGGGATCCAGGCCTGAAGAGCATGGACATTTCAGGCCTCATCCTTCTCTGTTTCTTGCTCTCCTGGCTCAGTCCAGAGAGCAGCAGGGCAGACGCGGGGAGCAGGGATGGGAGGCAGGGACTCCAGGATGCGGTGGAGTGTGTGCGTGTGTGGAGAGAAGGGGGGCGGCATGTGGGGACCAAAGAAAGAAGGGGTGCAGGGGAACAGGGAGTTGCTATGCCTTCTTCACCACACGGCTGAACACCAGCCCGACCACACCATCCGGTCTGCACTGGCTTCCCCTGGACAAGCCGGAGCGAGACCCGAGCAGGGTCCAGGAAGCTCCCAATGGTGCCCAGAACCTTCGCCGGAGTTTGGGGTTTCAGGAGCAGCCAGCTTGGGGCTCTCTTGCCTCAGGATAATCCTGAGCAACGCCCAAAGGGCCTGCAGGTGGGAGGGAGCCAGAGGATAAGAGAAAACCAGTGCCCGCCTGCCACCAGGCAGTCGTGTCGGGGCGGCGGGGATTTTACCGGGCACGTAGAAGTTCTGTTTTGCTTTTCACGACTTCCGTTCCTTCAGGAATAGCACCGACCTGCAGCGAGCGCAATGAAGTGCTAAAAACCGGCAACGTGAAAGCTAGGGATTTGGGCACACGTTTCCCCCGCGTCGGGATGCTGAGCGAGCGAAGGAAGGCGTCTGTTTACCGGCTGCCCAGCCTTCCCCGAGGAGGGCCGGGAGCTGCCAGCTGGGCCCAGGGGCTGCGGGACTTGCAGAGGAGGGAGGAGCTGACCGGATCCGCCAGATTGTGATGCTTATGTAACTTTCTGGAGTGTGGAGAGCCAGTGGAGGGGGAGGAGAGGAGGGGGAGAGAGACAAGAGACTCTGTCTTGAAGAAAGAATATTGCTTATCTTTGGCTCCCTGTCTTTGCTTGCGTCCCCCCCCCCAAAACAGAGCCTGAGACAGAAACCTGGGTGCAGCAGGTGCTTGGGGAAGGGCCTCGCAGAGGGCTGAGCTGAGAAGGCGGGAAGCAGGGAGAGAAACGCCCAGGCCCTGTGTGCTGGGCCGTAAACGGGCCGCTGCAGCAGAAGGAGCACCTGGGGCTGGGGCTGGGGCTGGCTGGGGCCCTCCCGGGAAGCTGGACAGAAAACAGCTCGAACTGTCCCCACTGGAGCGTTTATCCATGACTCCTCTGTGTTACCTACTGGGGGGTCACTGTGGCAGGGGGGACCTAGTCCGGCAGAGACGGGGGGCAGGGACTTGGTGTGGGACGCCCTGGGCATGGACAAGAGCCACCCCGGCAGCTGCAGGTGGACTCCGATGGGCTGAGGGGACATGGGCGAGGGAGCCACAGTGACCCACCCACCTACTCTCCGTGGGCACCTAAGGAAAGACCCCGTTACCATCACAAACTGCCGGAACACGAGTCTGCCTCCCTGATTTGTGCTTGTTCTGGGGGCGAATGGGTACCCCCAGGAGTGCTCATGCTTTGACGTGGAGGAACGTCCAAGACACACGTCCTTTCCTCCCGCTGGGCACGTTTCTCCGTCTTCTCTGGCCCTGGGAATTCCATCCCGGACACGGTGCCCGCGTTCAGTCCTCGGCTTCCTCCCACCCACGGGATGAGGAAGCCGCTCTGGCTTCCCGGCCTGGCCTGGCTGTCCCACGCAGCAGGGCAGAGAGGGGGCGCGTGTCCTAGAAGGCGGTCGGCTGTCAGAAAGGGACCCTTCCCTGCATGAGGCAAGGCCTGGGGACAAGGAAACCTGCACTGTCAGCCCCTTTCCACCTCCAGCTCCTCTCAGGACAGAACGCCTGACCTCAGGATGCGCGGCTGAGGAGAGAGGCTCTGCGGTTTGGTCAGTTACAGGGCTCTCGGCCAGGGTTCCGTGCCAGGGTTCCAAGCCAGGGTTCCGTGCCAGGGTTCCATGCCAGGGTTCCGGACCAGGGTTCCGTGCCAGGGTTCCATGCCAGGGTTCCCCAGAACCATCCCTCCCTCCCTCCCCTGGGAACAGTGGCTCCACTGAAGTCAAAGTGGAGGCAGGAAAGCCCGCACAGTCCAAGGCCACGACAGCCGCCCGGTTTTAGGAGGTCTCCCCTGGTCTCCCCCGGGGACGACCCCTGGTAGAACCAGAAGCTCATTTTACAGGGAAATCACGGCTGCAGGAGCGGGTGTGAAAGCGAGGCAGCCCTCCTGCCGGCAAGTGCTGCCAGGCTGCTAAAGGCCTCCGTCTGTGCCGTACACACAGCTGGGAGGACGGCGAGCCGGGAGCGGGGTCTGTTTCCAGCCGAGATCCTGGCGCTCCCAGCGCCATCTGTTCCCCGGGGAGACCCAGATGGCTCCGTCTGGGGAGAGGCGGCTGGTGTCGTGCTGTGGCTTTCTTTCCTGCCGCCCCGAGCGATGCTCTCTCTTTCCGGCTGTAGGAAGGGCCAGGCGGTGGGCCTGGGTGGGAAGGAACTTGCCTCCCCAGAGCAGGCTCCATCCGGGGCCTCGCCTGTGTCTCTTCAACACCCACCTTCCTGTGTGTGTGTCGGTCTGACTTGCAGCCCCTGAGACTCCTTTCTGTTGAAGGTTCTTTCCGGGAAGGGGAGCCTGCTTCCAGTGCTGTGAATGAATGCCCGACTGTGGGGTGCAGCCCTCAGCCAATGACGAGGGGGCCCCTCTCTCTCTCACCCGGAGCTGTGTCCATGCCGGCTTCCCGAGCTCCCCAGCGGGGTTCAGCCCCATGGCCCTTGGGGACACCGTGCTCAGTCAGATTCCCAGTTCATGCCGAAACCGGTTTAGCTCAGTGGAGAGAGCTTCGGCCTGCGGACTGAAAGGTCTAGGTTCGATTCCGGTCAAGGGCATGGATCTTGGTTGCAGGCGCATCCCCAGTGGGGGGCGTGCAGGGGGCGTGCAGGAGGCGGCTGATCGATGTTTCTCTCTCATCGATGTTTCTGGCTCTCTATCCCTCTCCCTTCCTCTCTGTAAAAAAACAATAAAATGTATTTAAAAGAAAAAAAAAAAAGACTACCAGTTCAAGAGCAGGCTCCTTTGCCTTCATTCTTGGGACGGAAACATCACACGAATCACCAGCCCTGAGAAGGCGACCCTCAGCTAAGTCAGCGGCAATCCCTGCAGGAGAGGGTTGCTTTGGGGTGGTTTACTAGTGTACTCTCCCAGCGGGGGGGAGGGGCTTGGGTGAGAGGGAGGCATGTCCTTCAGAGGACTGTTGTACGGTCCCTCACACTGCAATTACTTTCATTTCAAGCACAGTGTCCTTACATGGTTGTCCAGTTTGCAAAACTAGGCCAGCAAACAGGTCCATGGCCCTGCGACTCTGAAGTGCACTTGAAGTTGTCGACATGGGAACGGCAGTTAGGAGACCTTTAGTGAGCCAAGGATTTCCATCCGGTATGGACTTGTCATCCAGGTGTGTGTATGTGCATGTGTGCGTGTAACTTTATATATATATATATAAATATAAATATAAATATATATATACATATATATATATATATATTTTTACCTTTTATTTTTTAAAAATATATTTTATTGATTTTTTTACAGAGATGAAGGGAGAAGGATAGAGTTAGAAACATCGATCAGCTGCCTTCTAAACGCCCCCTACTGGGGACGTACCTGCAACCAAGGTAAATGCCCTTGACCGGAATCGAACCTGGGACCTTTCAGTCTGCAGACAGACGCTCTATCCACTGAGCCAAACCAGTTTCGGCATGTGTGTGTGTAACTTACGTCCCTGTATATTTTATCAGTTCTAAGATGTGGATATTTTTCACATTTGGAAACAGGCCGTGTGTTACGCTCAATGGCATCTTCCAGTCCTGGCAGGGCTGTGGTCGTCCCTGCGCACCGATGCACGCACTCAGCCATAGATGTGCACACACATGTCACTTCAGCTAAGAAACTAGTATTATCGCCTGCTGACTTTACAAGCTAGCTATTTAATATGTCTTCGGAGCCGAGACCAATTTGGCTCAGTGGATAGAACGTCAGCCTGTGGACTGAAGGGTCCCAGGTTCGATTCTGGTCAAGGGCAGGTACCTTGATTGTGGGCACGTCCCCAGTGGGGGGTGTGCAGGAGGCAGCTGGTGGATGTTTCTCTCTCTCATCGGTGTTTCTAGCTCTCTGTCCCTCTCCCTTCCTGTCTGTGAAAAATCAATAAAATACATTAAGAAAATAAAAAGTGAAAAAAATAAAATGTCTTTGGTGAGGAGGCACCACAACTCGGCATGGTGTGCAGAGGCGGACCCAGAAACAGCGGCGAAGCCTAGAGAGGTTGTCAGTAGAGCTTCTACTCATGGTTGGAGAAGTAATGGCAAGTCCATACTCTCTCAGCAAACGGCAGTCAGGAACTTTATAGAGGTCACAAAGAGGAAGAGGAAGCTGGAGTGCATTTTGCGTCGAGATACTTGCAAAGGACTGCTCATTGCCCTCCAGGCCATGTAACCGAAGGCAGGAGAGGCGGCCAGCTTCTCAGATCAGAGGAGAGAAATGCAAAGCCACCGGAGGCAGGTGCGACTGGTGCACACATCATGCAGGATGATTAGGAAGGAATCATGTTTAATCCACAGCATGTTTTTGCTTTGGTGTTTTTATTTACTTATTTATTTTTTTATAGTTTTTTGGTTTTTTACAGAAAGGAAGGAAGAGAGAGAGAAACATCGATCAACTGCCGCCTGCACACTCCCTACTGGGTAGGTGCCCGCATCCAAGGTACATGCCCTTGGCCGAAATCGAACCTGGGACCCTTGAGTCTACAGGCCAATGCTCTATCCACTAAGCCACGCTGGTGAGGGCTGCTTCGGTGTTTTTAAAATAACAGTGCATCTTACAATCAAAGAGTGTTAGAATTCCTGAATTATGGTCTATTGGAAACGACAGACCCAGTTCATTAGCAGCAAATGTTGACATTACCCGGAAAATATGCTCAGTATATTACCATGCTTAGCAAATAATAGGCACCCCTCCTCCCCAAGAAAAATCCCACAACGTGCATCCTTTGTTTGAACCTCCCTGTAAACAATTCTAAAACTATGAGGCAACTGGTTTTAGCACAAGATAGCAGGCAGTACAAGATTTTGATTCTTCAGAGAAGAAAAACTGGCATCCGAGTTTGGGGTCCTGTTTGTGGACCCTCATGCCTCAGTCATGGGCGTAGACTATAAGAGGACAAACAGTAGATTCGGGTGCCTTACTCGTGCATGGATTAATCCAGGAAAGGTAAAAACAATGACCAAATCCCCATGGAGAATGGGTCCAGAGGGTTTAAGTTTGTTCAACTTCTCATTTTTCTACATGGAGAGAGAGGAGGGTAGTGATTAGTGGGACGTGGTCGTGATAAAGGAATAAGCAAGAGAGAAGATAAAAGGAAAAAGCCACAAACAAAATCCGAGTCTACCCCTTTGGTTAGTTTTAAATTTAAAACAAAAACCACAACATTTAAAATCTGCTTCCATGTGTGAGGGCTTAGTATTTAAACTAGAGATCCAAATGCTTCTCTCTTTTCCAGCTGTCCAGACCTGTGGTTATTATCTTTGCCAGGTGAATGCCTCAGTTTCACCGACATCCTTTTCTCGTGACCTTGGGTGGCCAGGAAAGTGCCTGGAATCGAAGTTGGTCCCGTTGTTTATGCTCTTCATCACTGGAGGGTGTAACCTGGGACTGTGCTCTGGCTTTAGGCTCAATAAAAACAATATGAGGCCACCTTATCACATCTTAATACAATTACCGACTGTTGAGCCAGGCAGAAATATTAGTTTACTGGAGCAACAGTGGTGATGCAGTATTCCTCAGCTGAGGCCGAGGTTTGCCCGTGGGAATAATGAAATAAACTGTACAGGCAGGTGTGGAGGTGCCGCTGTCCTAAGACGTCTGTTTAACTTCCACCAGCTCCTAATTAGCTTTCCTAATCACCCTCGCCTATAATGCGCTTACCCTAGTTTGCTTTTTTCGCTATATTTTCATGCATTATATGGCCTTTAAAATGAAGGTATTGTCTGTCCAGCTCCTGAGAGTAGGGACCCTGTTTTATATCCTTTTCTATTTCAGCGTGTGAGTGCCTGGCATACAAGCATTAGCGCGACTGGTGAGCTTAATCTCTTTATGAATATTATCATGATTAAGTGTAATTACTGTTATTTATTCAGGATGTGAATGTGAGAGATTCACCTGCAAAGAGACTTATTACGGCAATTTAGATGTTCGACTAGGTAATTTTGCAACTAATTAAGAAGCTCATCTTTGTTTAGGTGGTCGTAGAAGAACAACTATATTTTTTTCAAAGCAAGAAAGAGGCGATTGCACTGGCCCGGTTCCAGCATCCACTTTGGAGCTGGACAGATGGGAGGTCAACACTTGGTTTTGCTTCTCAGCGTTGTGATCTTGGGGCAATTTGTTCCCTCTTTGGTCAATGTGTACCCCCTCTCCAAAGAGAAATAGATAAAATGTGAAGAGTGTGCATTAAAATAGCTTCAGTTAAAAACAGAATCTGCATATCCATGGACTGGGGCTAAGGGTTCAACTCTGATGTCCCCGAGTGCAGGAGTGAGACACAGCAAAAGGGACTGGAGGTTCCACGTGTGTCCTACAAGAGGCAAGGCACCCGATCCAGTCTCCCCAATGAGAGCCACAGACGAGGCTGAGGTTCCTTTACTCCCCCACCCCCCCACCCAAAAAAAAGGTAAAGGAAAAAATTCGCATGCTACCTCAAGCTACAGAGCTTCAGAGGCAGGACTTGGCCAAGCCTACGTAAACGGATATGTGACATCTCATGTCACCAGAAAGCCGGGTGTCCTGGGAGGCTGAGTGGAGGCTACAGAAAGTCAGTTAATAGGAAGACAAGCACTTAAGTGGTGGAGAGAGAAGGAGAAAAGAGAAAGGAGTGAGCAATTCAAGATAAGCTGGCAAATAAATTTGAAAACACACGAGGAAAAACTAATTCTAAGAGAGGCAGTCCGTGATGTTAATAATCAAGAGTGTGGAGAGCGGCTACAGTGTTTGGCCAGGTTCAAGCCTCGGACTGATGAGAGGGCACAGGCCTCCCGTGGCCACGTGCAAGTCCCAGCCCGGAGGGCAGAGCCTCCCAGCACGATGATAGCCAACAGCTGTGGTTGTGAGCTTGAACCTGTGATCCGAACACGTGACCCCACGTGCCTGCGTGATAGAGTTCAGGTGCAGGTAATTGAGTAGGATCGAAACTCAAGAGAGTGCTGTGAACATCTTGACCACGCCCTTACTTTGCCTTTATTTAGAGCAGAGAGAAACTCGACCTTCACAGGTCACATGGCCAGGCTGTGGGCTCAATCCCCAGTGTGGGGCATGCAGGAGGCAGCCTATCAATGATTCTCTTATCATTGATGTTTCTCTCTCTCTCTGCTCTCTGAAATCAATAAAAATATATTAAAAACACACACACCCACAAGAAGAGAGGTTAGATGGAGGGTCTTTAAGGATCACCTGAAAGGATTCCTAGAAGAAGTGAATTAGGAAGGGGAAGAAAAGTAATATTCTAAGAAGATGCTGAGGATTTCCTAAAATTAAAAAAAATCTTAAGCCATTGGACTGACAGTAGGTACCAAAACCATGCAGGTTACAGATAAATTCACAGTTCTCACAGTTGAGACCTGCAGAATATTAAGGATAAGGAGAGGATCTGTATTAATGAATTGCAGCAAACAATAGGTTACTCTCTTCAAGGTGCTGAGGAAGAGTAAATGTCAGCATAGAGTTCTATCTATAGCTGAGTCCCTGATCCTAAGGAAGTTCCCCAGGGAAGGGTCAAGCCACCCACCCACTCCCCAGTCCATACCAAGCAAACACTCCAAAGTACAGCTGGGGGTTTAGGGACCCCCTCATCCCAATCCAAGAAAAGACATCTATCTCTGCCTAAGCCCAGGCTGGTGGAGCTACCTCCCTGACCTTGACTAGCAACGGAGAGAGAGAGAAATGATCCTGGGGCTAGTACCACGGAGGGAAGAGAGGGCTTCTCCAGTTCAGTGCTCACCCTTCCCTCAAATACCAAAGCACCAGTAAAACCAGTTCATGGCAATCTTTCCAGCGCTCTTTCCACTTGAAGGTCTTCTCAGGTGTGATTTCTTCCAACGTTGGTCCCTGTGATGGCTGGCCGGGGGAAATAAAAGCAGGAGAACCAACTTGCCCCACTAAACCCTTCGAGACCAGGGTCTGTTTGCTGCCGGGACCTGGCGGGTCTGCCCCAAGCCAAGGAGAAGGTGGGAATGGGCCTTGACTGACTCAGGAGCCTGAATACCACCAGGCCTTGGTCTGGGTCGATGTCTGTTTCCACCTCATACATCTCATTCAAGACCCATTTCTTATAACAGAATCAGGGGCACAGAAAGGGAGTGGACTGATAACTCTCAGGGGGAAAGAGGTGAGGGGGGTGCAGGGAGAGACCGGACAAAAATCATACATCCATGGATGAGGACAATGGGGGGGGGGTAAGAGCAGAGGGTGGGGTGGGAGCCAGGTGGAGAGGAGCTATAATAAAAAACTGAACAAGAAAGATTTATTAAAATAAAAATAATAAAAATAATAATTAGCCGAAACCAGTTTGGCTCAGTGGATAGAACGTCAGCCTGCGGACTGAGGGGTCCCAGGTTTGATTCTGGTCAAGGGTATATATCCTGGCTGCGGGCACATCCCCAGTAGGGGGCGTGCAGGAGGCGGCTGATTGATGTCTCTCTCTCATCGATGTTTCTGACTATCCCTCTCCCTTCCTTTCTGTAAAAAAATCAATAAAATATATTAAAATAATAATAATTTTAATAAAAGACCCATTTCTGCCATTGGCAGGAGACACGGGGACAGGAATAGCATACAAATGGGTCATTTAAACTGGCTTCCCGTGGCCAGCTCCCCAACCAGAAAGGCTGTTGTCTGAAGGAAAAGCCCCCGCCCACTTGCTGCCACCTGGAGGGCCACAGAACGCGCCTTCTCCCAGGTGGACCTCGGTGGTCCTCCGGCCTCTGGGGAGAAGGAGCTTCTGCAGTTCCGGCTGGAAGGCCACCGCCCTGCCTCTCCGCCTGCGCTATCTCACCTCCGCAGCGGGAGGAAAGGCCAGGGGACTGGCCACCCCATCGCAGGAACAGAGCGGTGCCCGCTGGTAATTTATTCAGAGCCGAGAGAAGCTCGACCTTCGCAGAGAAGAAAAGAACTCTGAGGGGGAAGGTGTTGATGAATGAAATGTCATCATTATTGGCTTTGACCTGTAAGCCTTCGCCTCAGAGTGACAGATACTCAGAGACGAAAGAGGCACCTATAATCCATCACCTTCAGGTCTGGGCCTAAGGTTTAAATCCTCAGAAAGTCCACCAGTGGAGATTCCTTCTCTTCCCTTATTCAGTTGCTAGGCCCCCCAAAGGGAAAGGACATTTTAGCTGATATTTTTGTTGATTCACAAGCAAGTTTGGCTGGGGTGAACCCTCCTGCTTTTACCACGGAGCCCCATCTCCCTGCCCCCTGCTCCGCCGTTTATTAGCTACGTGGCCTTGGGCAAGAATTTTAATCTCTCTGACTCTTCTCTCTGGGGCAGGTGGAAATAATGATCGCTTTATAGGAATACACACCCTAAAATGTTCCCGGGAAGAAGTAGTTTTCTCTTGGGCGTAAAAAGACTGTTTGTGACAACGCCTCCTCGGCAAAAAGCATGTGGGTACCTGTGTTCATCATCTCTCTTCTGTGTCACCTGGGAGACAGTGCAATTGGTGCTTTTACTCTAGAAGGCTCTGTTGTTTTTCTCCAACGCTCAGTGTTCTCACCATCTCCCTTCCCTGCTCCCCCCGTGAAGGGGCTGGGGAGAAAGGGCTGATGGGGACTGATCTGGAATAAAGAATCGTAGATCCCCTTTTCCTTCAAATCAGAGCTGGGAGGCTGCTGAGGCCATACGGGGCGAACCCCAATGCACCCTACCAATCCCATTCAGAATGGAAAGGGCTTAGTCACGGCCTCGAGGAGGTCCTGGTGGGGGTGGGGTGGGCCACATCCACGCAGTTGAATGTCCTCTTCTGAACGCTCCCCCGTGCAATGGCCATTGTGCCGAGCGGGGCCCGCCTCTGCAGTGCCACAGCGCGGCCCACACCTGGCTGAGCGGCAGGCACGATGCTCTTGGCAGGGACAAGTTGCAATCGAGCTAATTTCTGAGTCTCATTGACACTGAAGTGGTTCCATGATTACAGGGAACTAAGG
>PVJN01024187.1:0-31435 GCA_004026805.1 Lasiurus borealis | reverse complement strand
TGAGGTTGGTGTGGAGCTGGTGTGGCGTCGGAGAGGGGGACATGGAAATGCTGATGGAGGACATGGGGGGCAGAGTCTGACATCCAAGGCCACCCCGATGTACTCTGAAGAGCCCTCCGGTTCCTGGGCACCTCCCACAGCCCCGTGGCCAGAGTCGCTCTCCTTGGGGTGACAGGGCCCAGGCCTGTGCCATGTGCTGCCTGTCCTCCTCCTCACGTTCGGGACAAAGACCAGAGTCACCACAGCCTGGCTGGCTTCTCCCTCGGGCTCCCCCACCCACAGGCCCGTTATTCCAAAGGCGCTTCCTGTGACGTCACAGCCCACGGCCCACCCAGGTCTCTGTTGTTTTAGCGGTGAGCTCGGAGCTTGAGCGCACACCCTAACCAAGAACTGTAGAACCACAAGAGAAAAGGAACAAGGAAAACGGGACAAAGCAGGAAGCGAAGGCCGAGTCCGGGATTCACCTGGAAGAAGCCAATGCTGATGGCGAGGACACAGCGCAGACCTAGGGGTCCCCTCCCCCCACTGGCCAGGGGTGTGGTGGCCTGGGGCCCCATCTTATTCCCCGTGGTCCATGACATCACCCAGCTTTATGAGAAATACGGACATCATCTTCCATCCCTAACTGCTATCCAGTCGAGTTTTAAATTTTAGAAACAACCCACAGGCCATATACATGATCCAGCCCACATCCAGTGATCTAGAGGGAAGGTCATGGCGGCTTACAAGTTCTATTTTGCTTCCGGTTCACTTGGATGTGCTGTGTTTTTGCAAAGATTGGGTCCATGTCCCCTGATTTGTGGGGTGAATTGCTAGGTGTGCATGACACTCTCTTAGTGTCCTCTCCGCCTCCACAGTGCTGCCCCAAGCAAGGTCTCTGCACAGGTGTGAACTCACCCCCTCTGCCTGCCCCCACCTTGGCTCAGTGGGACCTAGAGCAAGCATGTCAAACTCATGGCCCGTGGGCCTCATGTAGCCCACCATGAATATTTTGGCGGCCCGGCCAATATAACGGTATGTAAGAAACGTTTTAATAAAAATGTTGTAACTTAATTTTTACCATGTCCTATTATATATCACTATTAATAACCATCTACATTCGCTAATGACTGATTATGATAATTGCACTACGTGCAGGCGCACCGTTTCTCTCTGCTAACACCAATGGCGAATATTTTAGCAGCCGATGGCCACAGTATTCGTCTTGGACTGACTAGTTTGGTGTGTGCAAAGGGAAATATTTCACTTTCAGAGAACAGGAAAATTAGGTTTATTTGCGTTATGCTTATTAATTTGTGCAGTTATTCAGTGTCTGGTAAGTTAATGCTCAAGAAAAAGAACTAATCTTTATTGAAATGTTCTTATTTATGTTCGCGATGACTCATTTACTTCAGCCCTTTGTGTTCGGTATGTCTCCATCGAAATAAGCCTGCGTTTCTATGGGAACGGAAGTTTTTGTTTTTTTCGGCCTGCACACACCTGACCCTTGTTGGTGTGGCTGTGAGTGAGTGTGCCAAGCTTGCCCTAGAGGCTGGTGTGTGCAGGCGCACGTGGTGGCTGGGTGCGTAGTCTTCTCACTTATCTCCCCCTGAACACAGTCAACATGTGTCAGAAATTCGATTCGTGTCTCCTGGGCCCCCAACCCCTGTCCATGGTGGATTGCTCCCCCCTCTGCCCGCCTGCGTGTCAGGGTATCCTAGCTCCAAGGAAGGCGCATCTTCCTAGATTTTGGTTTATTTAACTCTATTTCGGTCCTTGGCACTCAGGTGGAGTTAAAAATAAAAACTATGATTTTTCGGCTTATCTGGCGTGTTATGAGGGTAGAAGCAAAAGTCTCTTGCAACTTGCTACCTCCCAACCGGAAAGGAATCCCCTCCCCCCAACCTCTGGCTCCTACATTCTGAGGCAAGTGCCTCATGACCATGCGGGAAGGGCCTATGTGGGTGTGAAGAGCCACTGGCCCCTGCCCGGCTGGTGTGGCTCAGTGGTTGAGCACCCACCTATGAACTCCCAGGAGCTCACGGTTTGATTCCCCGTCAGGGCACATGCCCGGTGGTGGGCTGGATCCACAGTGTGGTGCGTGCTGGAGGCAGCCGATCCCTGATTCTCTCTCATCATTGATGTTTCTCTCTCTCTCCCCCCCTCCCCTTCATCTCTGAATCCAATCTTTAAAATATAAATTACAATTAATTAGTTTTAATTAAATAAAAAAGAGCCACTGACTCTCAGCCCCAAGGACATTCCCAGATCCCCATGGGAGGGCTCGTGGCTTAGAAAGTTTCCACTAATGCGTGTGGTGCTTCCATTTCAGAGCAAAATGCGGGTGAGGATCTTGTGCCAAAGTCTCCAGACCCTGGCCTCGAAAACTCCTGCCTCACGGAAAACCCTACCCCCTCGGGTCTTCCTTCCCTGGAGAGCGGAGCGTAGAAGTCCCCGTCTCCGGTCTAACTCCCAGCCATCCACCGTCTCCCCGCGCTCCGTCCAGAGCGGCTGTGTGCCAGGTGGCGGCGCCGCAGCTAAGGGAACAGCGCCGTTAATGAATTTTAAAATCCAGCCGGAGACGTGCTTTGACAGGGGGATGTGAGTCTGGGTTTGTACTTTCCGCTGGGACGTGTCTATGGCTTATTTATAACCAGGATTTACTGTGCCGAACGCCTCTGTTTTCTCAAGGGGAAAGGAGCGTTTTCTCCGTCGTTTGGTGCCCGGCTGGTCGGCGCGAGGGCCATCTCTGGAGAGGAGCAACGTCTAGAAAGTCTTCATGAAACGGTCAGCATTTCCTATCACATCCACCACCGCCTACATGAGTGGCTCAAGCCCGTGAGTCCTACTTCTTTCTCCCGTGGAGACACCCACGTGCAGACGTCATGCCCCATGGGAAGCATCCCTGACTCCAAGGTTCGCAGACGTGGGTGGGGTCAAGGTCACCTTCATGGAGGGCGTGTCTCTGGGCAGCGTGTTCCCATATCTGGTGCCCAGCATTTTAGCCCCGCACTAGGTTTCTTCTTCTTCTTCTTCTTTTTTAAAAAAATATATTTTATTGATTTTTTACAGAGAGGAAGGGAGAGAGATAGAAAGTCAGAAACATCGATGAGAGAGAGACATCGATCAGCTGCCTCCTGCACACCTCCTACCGGGAATGTGCCCGCCACCAAGGTCCATGCCCCCGACCGGAATCGAACCTGGGACCTTTCAGCCTGCAGGCCGATGCTCTATCCACTGAGCCAAACCGGTCTCGGCTGGGTTTCTTCTTTTTAAAAAATATCCTAATAATAAAAGCCCAATGTGCAAATCGACTGAACGGCAGAACCATCCGTGGAATGACCGGTCGCTATGACGCGCACCGACCACCAGGGGGCAGATGCTCAATGCAGGAGCTGCTCCCAGCCTGCAAGGCCCAGGCCAGCCAAGGAGGGTGCCAGCAGACCCTCCCCTAACCCCCAATCCCGTGGCCCCACTGGTTGCCCCACACCCCACTGGTTGCCCCACAGATCAGCCCTGATCGCCAGCCAGGCCTAGGGACCCTACCCATGCACGAATTTCATGTACCGAGCTTCTAGTAAATATAGATTTTAAAAAAAATATATTTTATTGATGTTTTACAGAGAGGAAGGGAGAGGGATAGAAAGTCAGAAGCATCGATGAGAGAGAGATACTGATCATCCGCCTCCCGCACACCCCACAGTGGAGATGTGCCCGCAACCAAGGCACATGCCCTTGACCGGAATCGAACCTGGGACCTTTCAGTCCGCAGGCCGACGCTCTATCCACTGAGCCAAACCGGTCTCGGCTAAATATAGATTTTAATTTATTTCAGAGAGGAGGGGAGTAGGGGAGAGAGAGAGAGAAACATCCATGATGAGAGCGAATCATGGGCTGCCTGCCTCCTGCACGCCCCCTACTGGGGACCGAGCCTGCAACCCCAGGCCTGTGCCCGGTCGGGAATCGAACCGTGACCTCCTGGTTCCTAGGTCAACGCTCAACCACTGAGCCACGCCGGCCGGGCACCATGTATGACTCTCTGTGGCTCCATGAGAAGAAACCCAATTCAAAGAGACGCACTCGGGGTTGGAGCAGAAAAGCCGTTCGCACTTACCCTGGAGCTGGCGGCTGGCTTTTGGGGTCCGTGCGGTGCGGCCGGGTCTCCCCGGAAGCAGCCTCTGCGCCCGGGTCCCAGGGCCGCTGCCCATCCTCCGGGGCCGAGCCCTCCTCGCTCCCGCGGGCTGTGGGGAGGAAGGGAGAGTCTCTCGGGGTTAAGGGCACAGGGCACGTCTCCTCCCGCGTCCTGACCGCGCGGGTGCAGCGGCCACGCGCCCACGACGCCCCGGGAGAACCGGGTCGGGTTTGCCGCGCGATGGGCTCGGACAACGTCCGACGAGCAGGAACGTCCAGGAGTCGTCGTCTTTGGCCCAGACCAGCGGTCGGCAAACTCATCGGTCCACAGAGCCACATAGCCACAGGACCACGATTGGAATTTCTTTTGGGAGCCAAATAATTTAAATTTCTTCTCACGTCACTTCTTCAACATAGCCTCGCCCAGGCCGTGGGATTTTGTGGAAGAGCCACCCTCCAGGGGCCAAAGAGCCGTCTGTGGCTCGCGAGCCGCAGTTTGCCGACCACGGGCCTACACACAGCCTCTCTCCCGATTACTCGGCTTCTAGAAATAGCTCATTAGTGAACGCTTCCCCCTGTCCCCAGCACACACACACCTTCATGCCAGGGAAGGTTCCAGCAATCCTGGCCACGGCCCCTGACTGCTCCCGAAGTCCGCGGGCAGCCAGCGGCCTGAGGGAAGGCGCACAGGCGCGCGGCGCCCTGAGGGAAGGCGCGCGGCGCCCTGAGGGAAGGCGCGCGGCGCCCTGAGGGAAGGCGCGCCGGGCGCTGGCAGCTAACGCTCAGGCGCCCCCTACCGACCGTCCGTGGGAGCCGGCCTGCGGGCACTGAGAGGAGCCTCAGGTCTGCCGGGAGTGTCTGCCACCTACTGGCTGCGTAATGTGAGGGGCGCGGCTGTTACGGGGGCGCGGCTGTGTCACGTGGGGAGCCCAGCTGTGTCAAGTGGTGGGCGCGGCCGTGTTACGTAGGAGCGTGCCTGTGTGACGTGAGGGGCGTGGCCGTGTGACGTGGGGGGCGCGTCCGCGTTACGTGAGGAGCGTGCCTGTGTCACGTGGGGGGGCGTGCCTGTGTTAATGGAGGGCGTGGCTACGTTACATGGGCGGTGCGCCTGTGTCACGTGGGGGTGCGCCTGTGTCATGTGGGGAGTGGACTGCGTTACGTGGGGAGCGTGCCTGTGTCACGTGGGGGTGTGCCTGTGTCACGTGGGGGTGGGCTGCGTTACGTGGGGAGCGTGCCTCTGTCACGTGGGGGTGTGCCTGTGTCATGTGGGGCGGAGGTGGGCTGCTTTACGTGGGGAGCGTGCCTGTGTCACTTAGGCGCGCGCTGTGTTGGGAGGCGTCAGCATGGCAGCCCCTCTCTCTAGGGCCTGCATATGCTCGGACCAGAGCCCCCCGGAACACCCGGCGGGGGGACAGGTGGCACGGACACCGGCCAGCCTTCCAGCCGCTCCCACAGAGCATGGCTGCCCCAGCCTGGGGCGCAGGGAAGGTTCCTTTTAGTGAACTGAGTCACCCCCTTCCCTCCGAGGTCCCCGCACGGAGTCCAGCGCGGGCTGGCCCCGTCCGCCCCGCCATAGAGTAAAAGCGCCCATAATCCTGTTCGAAATAAAAACAGCAAAAGCCCGGCCCGTGCGGCTCCGTGGCTGAGCGTCGACCTAGGAACCAGGAGGTCAGGGTTCGATTCCCCGTCGGGGCACAGGCTCCATCCCCAATAGGGGGCGTGCAGGAGGCGGCCGATCCATGATTCTCTCTCATCACGGATGTTTCTCTCTCTGCCTTCCTCTCTGAAATCAACAACATTAAAAATAACATATGCACATATAAATATGTATATAAATGATATATAAATATAAATATGTATTAAAAAGACAGCGTTTCTTCCCTCCAGCCTCAGCGTGAGGAGGACACAGCACACACCAGCTCGCGGCGCTGCTCCCACCGTCAGAGTCAGGCCCGGTGTTGGGGTGTCCCCGCCGGAGCAGACGGGGGAGCGGGAGCCCCGGGGGCAGGCACAGGACACGCATGGACGGGGCGGAGGCCCTGCGAGAGCCGGGGGTGCAGCCGGTGGCGCCCCCATCCTCCTCCCGCCTCCCCCTGCCCCCCGCCGCCCCGGGTTCTGCAAGCGGCTGCCGAGCCGGAGGAGGCCGGGCCCAGGGCGCTCGGGAACGCGCTGTTCCGCCGCGGCCGGTCTTCTGTGAATATAATGTGATTTTAAAGCACAAAGTTGGAGGGGAAGAATGTAACCGCGCGGGCGGGCGGGCCTGCCGACACGTCTGTCCGCCGGCAGCTGCACGGCCGATCCATAGGGATCAGGGGGGGCTGGTTCCCCGGGTGGGGACCGGGCAGCCGTGTTAATGGCCTTAGGGGCGCTCAGTATGCCCGCGGCTCCTTCCTGGGACCCCCGTCCTGTGCAGGGTGTCTGACCCGCCGCCCAGCCCATTTCCAGAGCCCTTTCCTGCCTTGGTCTGCAAAGTCACCTCTGGAAGGTGACATGACCCCTCGGACGGGCAATTTTTAAATATATTTTATTGATGTTTTACAGAGAGGAAGGGAGAGGGATAGAGAGTTAGAAACATCGATGAGAGAGAGACATCTATTAGCTGCCTCCTGCACACCTCCCACTGGGGATGTGCCCACAACCAGCATACATGCCCTTGATCGGAATCGAACCCGGGACCCTTCAGTCCGCAGGCCGATGCTCTGTCCACTGAGCCAAACTGGCTAATGCTGGACCTGACTCTTTTTTTAAAAAAAAATATTTTATTGATTTTTTACAGAGAGGAAGGGAGAGGGATAGAGAGTTAGAAACATCGATGAGAGAGAAACATCCATCAGCCGCCTCCTGCACGCCTCCTACAGGGGATGTGCCTGCCACCAGCATACATGCCCTTGACTGGAATCGAACCTGGGACCTTTCAGTCCGCAGGCTGACGCTCTATCCACTGAGCCACGCCAGTTAGGGCTGGACCTGACTCTTGCCTCCACTTCCTGCCGTTGCTGAGCACCCAGCACCCAAGTGAGGCGGGGAGAGGCCGGTGTCCCGGCTGCTCCTGCTCGGGGTCGGGGGCAGAGGAATTGCCAAGGAGAAGTCTCGGGTCTGCCTCTCAGGCCTGTCACGGTGCAGGGTGTCCGTGGAGCAAAACAAAGCAGTTCCCCTGTTTGGCGAGTGCGGCCCGTTTTCGTGTCACTGGCCACGTCTCCACAGCAGCGAGCGGCTCAGAGGGACCACCCATGGAAGAGGAGGAAGGCAGGTGGGCCCTGGCCGATGAGAGCATCCACCTGCAGAACAAAGGGTCCCAGGTTCGATTCCGGTCAAGGGTATGTCCCTGGGTTGCAGGCTGGATCCCCAGGCCCGGTCAGGGTGCATGGCGGGGGAGGGGGGGCAACCAATCCATGTGTCTCTCTCACATCGATGTTTCTCTGTCTTCCCTCTCCCTTCCAGTCTCTCTCTAAAAAAAAAAAATAAATAAAATAAATAAGGAAATCTCCTAATGCAGCCAATTGTTCGAGCCGCCAGTGAGCTGACAACGCGATCTCAGAATCTCAGAATCTCGTGGTTGGAGGAGGATCTCAAATGGGAACATCCCACATCTGCATCTTCTCAGGACGTTCCCATGACAACCTCCTTTCAAGTGGCCAATGAGCAGCCCTGGGCCTGCCTGCTGGGCTTGGGGGATCCCTGGGCTAGAACGCCTGGTATGGGGTCTCCCTCGGGTCAAGCCCTGCCCTTCCCTCCAGTCTTCTGCAAAACCACCCCCCCCCAACAGCCATCAAAAGATTCTCATTATGCCTCACTGTATTCTATCTCTTTCTAAATATATTCTTTAGAAAAGGAAAAACTTGCCCAGCTGGCGAGTGGTTGAACGTTGACCTAGGAACCAGGGGTCACGGTTCGATTCCCGGTCAGGGCACAGGCCCGGGTTTTGGGTTCAGTTCCCATGGGGGGCTTGCAGGAGGCAGCCGATTCATGATTCTCTCTCATCATGGATGTTTCTCTTTCTCTCTCCCTCTCTGAAATCAATAAAAAAGATAAATATATATTTTTAAAACAAAAAAGTTGCTCAACTTTTACCCAAAAGTCTCACTTCACCTTCTTTCCCAGAAGGTCCTAGGTGCCATCTATCTTTTAATCCCGCCAGGAAACACCCGAGCGATTTCAGGGATACATCCCGTTAGCGCGGTGGTTAAGTTGCTCAGCCGTCAGCAGCCTCGGTCCTGGGAGCAATCAAACCCCCCTCATCAAGCCGGCGCGGTACCCAGCCAGACTCAACACAAACTAAACTCGAGCGAGGGGTGATTGCGGCCGATGCGAGGGGGTTTAATTGAATTCCAGGCAGTTAATTAAAAGAACTCAAACCTCATTTTCTCTCCCAATTAAATAGATGTCAGTCTCCAGGTGAGAGCAGTCAGACCGCCTGGTCTCCTCCCCTTCCCGCCACACATCCCTGGGGGGGTGGGTAGCAAATGTGGGTTTTAGAAGACGAAAGACAACAAACCTGCTCATAAAAAAATAGATGAGAGAGAGAGAGAGAGAAAAACAGAGAGAGACAAAGAGAGAAGGACTTTGGAGAAATTCCTCTAACCCGGCAGCAGCTGAGATCTCCCTGCCAAGCACCCAGAAGACACCGCAGTGCCAAGTGGACACGGGAGCGCAATTCCTGGGGCCCCAGGTCGGGGCGTGGTCTGGCCCGTGTGCTGAGCTCAATCGTCCTCTGGATTCACGTCACTGTCACCCGCCCTGCACCCTGTCTCTGCCCCCCCGACCCTCCCCCTCGAACCTTGGTGCACATCCCCACTCAGCGCTGGCCCGGTGCCGGACATCTGCCTGGAGATCTGTTCCCTCCGCCCCTGACCGGGATCCTGCCCCGTCCGGTCCCCTCTGGGCTCTGGGTGTTAAGGCAGCTTTGGGACTTTTCCGACACCCACGGGGGGTGGGGGAGGCTCTCGCTCATTCAGGCCTCTTCTCTCTGTGCCCTGCAGCCTCTCCTCCTGCCTCCCCCGCAGTCACCACCCCCATCCCCATCTCCGCACTAACGCCACTCCTGTCCGTGTCCGAACTGGAAAACGTCAACCTGAGATGAATCGGGACCGAATTAACAGAATCCTGGATGTCGATCCCAATCCTTCCCCGGACGGCGAGTGTAAGACCACAGATAACGTTGACAAACAGGAGGACAGTTCCAAGTTTTCCGAATAACAAGGGGGGTGGGGTGGGAGGGCCACCAACATCCCAGTGACAGGTTCCTTCGGGAATATGTTGAAGGAGAACTGGCAGGCGGGGCGGCGGGGGGTGGATGGGGGGAGTGGGAACCGGGTCCCATCTTCTGCCGCCTTTGGCCTTCGCTCGGGAACCTGGGGACGCACCGAGGACAGCTGATGGCCTCCAAAGAGCCCCTGGCATCCCCCCCCCCGCCCCCGGCAGCCGGTGGGACAAAGGCAGGAAACCAGGCCGGACGCCGAGCAGAACATCCCCCGGAGCTGGAAACAGCAGCACAGATCTGACAGCTGACGCTGCTGGTGGAGCCGTGAAACGACCTTGAAACGACCTTGAATCCCCGGGCAGAACTCCATCACTCTGCTGCGGGTCCGTGCCCTGCAAACTCCAGCATCCATCTCCCCCCCTCTCCTCCTCTCCCCGGCACAGCCCGGGGTTCCCCCTGGAGCTGTTGTCAATAAAACACACCTTCCCCCGAGGCAGAGCGGAGGGCTGCTGGTGGCAGAGAGACTGTTTGTCCTCAGCAAACAGCGGGCCCCCTCCTGTGAGGCGGTGTGACAGCAGGGTTTCTGGAACAGCGGGTGCCAGCCAGGCCACAGTGGGGCTGCGCTGAATGACTCTCAGGGCGCCCTGTGGCCCAAGCTCCCCGAAACCGCTCTCAGTCGGCCCGGAAGACAATGTCAGGTTGGAGAGGACGGATCGGTGCACGTGGACCGAGGTTTGCCGGGGCCCGGGGACGGTCTGGGTCCGAGGCTGCAGAAGGAACAAGGGAAACGGGAGCCGTGCCCCCTGCAGCCCCGGGTGCGAGCGGGGTTGGTGCGGAGGTGTTGCAGAGGTGATGAGCTGGGTTTGGGGTGTCTCCGGGGTAAACTGACCCTCGACTCCACGGCCCCTGACCGTCCACAGTCCCAGCCTCTCCAAGAGTCTCTCTGCCTCGCCCCTCCTGCTCCCTCCCCCTCAGCCCCATGAGAAACGCTGGGGATGGAGGGACGGATGGCGTGGGGTTGACCGGAAGGGCTCAGACCAGCCATCGCTCTGGCTCCATCGCCACCCACTTCCTCTTTCTCGCTCATCCCCTACCTGGAAGGGCTGCTTCCCATTCCCATGTGCTGACCAACTCCACACACACACACACACACACACACACACACACACACACCGGGTGTCCTCTCTTCCACCTCAAATGCTCATCAGGGAGACTCTACGGACATACATACGGTTGACCCATGAACAACGCATCAGGAGGGAAGGGGTGGGGGTCACTCACCCCAGTGCTGTCGAAAATCCGAGGATAACTTTGGACCACTCCCAAAGGTAACTACCAATAGCCTACCATCTCCCCAACAACATACAGGCCATTCACACAGGTTTGTGAGTCACAGGTTTCCCATCCTGTATTCTTGTAAAAAGCCAGCCAGAGAAAAAGAGGTTAAGAAAACCATAAGGAGCCCTGTGGCTCAGTGGATAGAGCGTCAGCCTGTGGACTGAAAGGTCCAGGGTTCGATTCCTGTGAAGGGCATGTACCTTGGTTTCGGGCACATCCCCAGTAGGGGGTGTGCAGGAGGCAGCTGATTGATGTTTCTCTCTCAATGATGTTTCTAACTCTCTATCCTTCTCCCTTTCTCTCTGTAAAAGCATCAATAGAATATCTTCAAAAAAATAGAAATCATAAGGAGAGAATATACTTTGACAGTGTTGTACTGCTATCAATCCTGTAAGTTCATGTCATCTGTTTAGGATGGTGTTCAGGATTGAAATGACATGTATATGTTTATAAAGATGAGAAGAGTCTACATGCATATGGACGGGTGGTTCCTCACCGTATTGTTTGGTGGTGGTGGGGAGGGGAGGGTCGGTTAACTAAAATGATGATTGCAATGACTACTTGGTGAACCTTTTTTTATCCCATTGAATTACAGACATGTTCATCCGTGGAGCGTGCGGAAATTCCACTTCTCTTCCAGATTTCTCCTCTCGCTGCTGCTGCGGCTGCAATTAGTGGTCATACCATTACATGCCCGACTCCGTTAACGTGAACAGCCGACATACGCAGAACCGGAAATATTTAACTTGTGTGAGTTTGGGCTCAAATGCAAACACCCTTGAGACTGTCCCCACCACCCAGCTGTGGGCGCTTCCATCACTGCATATCCCTTTGTTTTTGTCTGTCTGAGGTCATGGACAGATGTGGGTGGTACTCCCCGAGGGGTGTGATCCTCTTTCCCGAACAAAGTCAGGTGTGGGAACCCTCTGGCCACCCCAACAGTGTCTATGACACCGAACCCTCGGAGGTAGATCTCAAAGGCTTAGCAAAAACGTTGGCCAAATTAGAAAAGCAAAACAACAGAAAAGCGACACCGGGGAGGGGCTGAAGCTGGCGGTGGCTTGAAAATGCAGGTGGCGGGTTCTGGCGGGGACAGACAGACAGGAGGGCGTGCTTAATCCAGAGGCCGAGAGGAGCGCTCGCTCAGCTGCATCGGATGCGCGAAGGCCAGCCTCCCAGGAGCACGCTGGCTGGAGGCAGAGATCCCAGCCAGACTCCCCCACCCTCCCCACCCCGAGGGACCGGAATTACTGGGCACAAAATCCCTCTGTGCAGCGAGGCGCTTCCAATCCGACCACACAGCCTCAGGTGCCCCGGCGGCCAGGGAGACAGAGCGGCCGGTGGCTTTTGTTCAAACGGCAGAGGCGAAGGCAGAAATCCATCAGGCCTCCTGGCACCGTCCATTGTTTGCTTTCAGATAAATGCCCTCCCGCCACGCAGGCTTCCTCGGGGAAATGGGCTCAGAATGTTAAGCAGCGTCTCCTGCCAAACACCGGCGTTCTGTCCTGTTCTCCACCCAGGGATGTGCTTTCCTCGATTGCGGCGGCCGCGCTCTCTCCTCTCGGGACGGGAAGGCGTGGCGGCCAGGCCAGCCGGGAGCGGGGAGCGAGCCCCAGGGCTGGGCTTCGAGGAAGAGGGAGAAACCGCCGGCTCCAGGGGAAAGGGCTCAGCTAGACGTTAGGGCCCGGTCACCATTTTGTCCGGAGCGCAACCTGGGCACCAAGGCCGGGCATCTCATTTCCTCTCTTCCCACCTCCTTTCCACAGTCATGGACACAGCGGTGGCGTGGTATGGCCGTGCTGTGGTTCACGGGCACAGGTTGCCTGGACAATAGAAGCCTCCTCTTAAAAAAAAAAAAATATATATATATATATACACCCTGTTTCCCCAAAAATAAGACAGTGTCTTCTATTAATTTTTGCTCTCAAAGAGGCGCTAGCTCTTATTTTCAGGGGATGTCTTATTTTTCCATGAAGAAGAAGACAGGACACATTTATTGTTGAACAAAAAAAAAAAAAAAAAGGAAATGTATGACCTGTCTACGGTACGGTAGTCGCTGTCATCACCAACCAGCTCACTGATGGGCCGCAGCGCAGCTGGAGCTGTTCAGGCCAGGCGAGGTCTCTTTAAATCAGGAGTCAGACGCCTGATGGTAGCTTCGGGGGGCCTTATAATCCCGGGAGGTCTTATGATCAGGAAGGTCTTATTTTCAGGGGGATGCCTCATATTGCAGCGAGAGGCAAAACTGGAAGTAGGTCTTATTTTGGGGGGATGTCAGGGGAAACAGGGTATGTTGATTTCAGAGAGGAAGGGAGAGGGAGAGAGAGAAACATCGATGATGAGAGAGAATCATGGATCGGCTGCCTCCTGCAGACCCCACAATGGGGATGGAGCCCAAGACTCAGGCCTGTGCCCTGACCGGGAATCGAACCCGGACCTCCTGGTTCCTAGGTCGATGCTCAACCACTGAGCCCCGCGCCGGCCGGGCAGAGATTTCCTCCTCATAGGTACTTTGTTCTCGGGGGGAATGTTGATTCCTGCGCTCTGTTTCAGAAAGTCTTAATAAAACCAGTAAAGCCCTTTTCAACAGTCATGATTTCTCCGGGAGCTTCTGAACTCCAGAGCCTGGAGGGCTTTTTCTTTCTTTTTAAGATGTTTTTTTTGGGGGGGCGAGGGTCCCCTATGTGTCTGCGCTCCCCCAGTTCCACATCAAACCGTCTCCAGGAATTCCAACGGACATTTGCAAGCTCCTGTTCTCTGGCATAGCCCTGGAGGGATGTTGTAATTCTCTCCTTTCAGATGCAGATAAAGGGGATCGAGTTTGACATTTGGAGACGGGAACACGCTGCCCGTGTTTCTCTCAGAGCGGAAGTCTTCTGGAACAGCGTGCCCTGGTCCCGGGAACACACATCATTTCTGCGCAGCCAGCTGCGTGCGGAAACTACCGTGGATGAAAGGGAAACCCTAGACTCATGCTCTTCCAGTCGAATCCAGATGCTTGAACAAAAGGAAGAGAATTGGGAGCATTTTTTGAGGATGGTTACCGTTTATTTCACACTAGAGGCCGGATGCACGAAATCTGTGCAAGGGACTCGGCTCTAGCAGCCCCTGCTTTATCCGGTAGGCCGTCTGGAAGGATGTCTTGAAGGTTGTTTGGCTGTTCAGTCTAATGAGCGTATTTGCTCTTTATTATTAAGATTTCCCACTGGATGTTTATACCATATTTTCCGGCATATAAGATGCCTGGGCTTATAAGACGACCCCCAACTTTCCAGTTAAAATATAGAGTTTGGGATACACTTGCCCTATAAGACAACACCTGGAGTATCAGACGACCCCTGACTTTTGAGGTTTTCCCGGGTTAAAAAGTCGTATTATACGCCAGAAAACACAGTATTTTCTAAGACAACGGTCGGCAAACTGCGGCTCGTGAGCCACATGCAGCTCACCACGTTGCTGACGGATGCATTTGCCTACCGTTGTTCTCAGATGGTATGGCGTCTTTAAGACGAGACAAGGCAAACGCACCTTAGCCGTTATTGAGGCCCCTCCATGATGCAACACAACCAACACCGCGACTTTGTATGACAGCTGGCGGCTGGCACTGGTCCAATCCCCAATCCCTGGTGCGACACCACGTCTCCTTGCCCCAAACTGTCCCTCCCCACCCCCCCATGGAGCTGTCAGGGCCTCCCCTCCCCACCCCAGAGGTGAAAGTCCCCTGGTTCCTGTGTCTGAAGCCTGAGTGACAGAGACGCGCTGTGGACCCCCCTCCAGGGACAGGGTCCTCTCACCTCCACATGCAGCGACTTCCTGCCAGCGCCTCCGGCCACACATCCCTCCTCGCACCCGGCCACGTCCCAGGCACCCCCCCCACCCCCACCACTGGGGCCCCGATGTTCCGTGATGTCCACATCCAAGCTGGCAGAGCGCGCCCTCACGACACCCCCGGAGCTGATGCCGGGCTTTGCACACACCAGGCCCCCGCGGGCAGAGTCCCGGTCTGAAAGTTTCGATAGAACCTCCAGCTCAGAGGCAACGTACCAAATGGCATTCTTTGTACCACAAGTGCGTTGCCTAATAACGTGGTTGGCTTTTCACCGTCTCAGGTCCCGGGAGACACCGGCCTAGACAGTCAGCCCGAGCGGGAGACGCGGTTAACCCACAGCCCCAGCAGCCACGGCCCCCCTTCCCGATGCCAGCCTGTGCCTGCTGTGCCCAGCATGCCCCCGGGCCTGCCTGTGTGTGTGTTTGCTGCTAGCGCCCCACACCAGCTCTACTGGAGCAGAGCAACCTCCGGCGTCTCCCCGTGGTGCCCAGAAAGCTGGCAAGCCACGTGGGCTCTGAACCTGGAACGGCTGGCATCACTGGGCCAGGCAGAGCGACGAGAGCCGGGCCACTATCGGCGGCCTATGGGCACACAGTGAGCAGAGGTGCCGGGCAAGCCACCTGCCAGCCCCCCTTTTCCCCGGGAGCCCCACAGAGGCTTCACCCCCAAGCCTGGTCCTCAGAGAAGAATTCGGCGCCTCAGAGACGGGGTGGCAGGCGGGGCTCTGTCCCCCAGCGGCGCCCAGGGACCCAGCGTCTGAGACTCCAACTGGAAAACAACATCCGCCCAGAAAAACAGCTTAAGGCGGAATGGAGCCCCCGGGACCCGGAACGCCAGCCTCGTGGTGTGCGATCCCCAAGGCGGCCCACGCGGCGGGCGCTTCGGCTCCCCCAGAGGCCTGGCACAGACTCGGCGCCCCAGCCCCCCGGCTGCCGTCCCAGACTTGCCTGGGAAAGGGTGTCGCTGGGGAAACCGCAGGCTGAGCCGCTGTCTGTGAGAAGACCTGGCCCAGAATCCGCTCGGTGTGTCAGAGCGAGAACACAAAGCTCAGACCCCCCCTCCCCGCCCCAGGCCTCACCGCCCTCGCCCCCCTCGGCCCTCCGTGTTCACCGGACACTGGGCACCTCTGCATGGACTTGTTTCAGGCCATGGGGCAGAGTCACAGCTCGCATACAATTGTCCCCACATGGGGCATGGACCAAGAGCTGAGAGCAAAATTAGTATTGTCCATAAGACCTTGAGGACAGACCCTAACGCAGCGGTTCTCAACCTGTGGGTCTGGGGGTCAAACGACCCTTTCACAGGGGTCACCTGAGACCATCGGAAAATGCAGATATTTACATCACGATGCATCACAGTAGCAAAATTTCATGGTTGGGGGTCACCACCACATGAGGAACTGTATGCAAGGATCGCAGCCTTAGGAAGGTTGAGAACCACTGCCCTTAACAATAAATGTACCCTGTTTTTAACTTTATTTTTTAATTTATTTTTAAAAATATATTTTATTGTTTTTTTACAGAGAGGAAGGGAGAGGAACAGAGAGTTAGAAACATAGATCAGCTGCCTCCTGCACACCTCCCACTGGGGATGTGCCTGCAACCAAGGTACCTGCCCTTGACCGGAATCGAACCTGGGACCCTTCAGTCCGCAGGCTGATGCTCTATCCACTGAGCCAAACCGGTTTTGGCTATTTTTAACTTTAAAAGTTATTTTTCCAGGTGGGTCTGTAGACAGCTTGTATCTTTAAAAGCCCGTCCCTGAATAACAGGCAGGTGCCCTCTTAGTGGCCATAGAAATAGGTCCTGGCCGGCCTTCCAATTCTAAGGAGCAAAAATACTCACACCCAGTGGTTACCACCTCACACCCTAACAGCCAGCCTGACACCTGTCTACATGTGGAAAAGACTTATAGGCCCAGTGTCCCTTCGGGACTTCGACCACCTGGGCATTCGATCGCTTGCAATGACGTGCGCTGACCACCAGGGGGGAAGGCGCGGAACGAAGGCCCCCGCCACAGCAGGCAGCCACTGGGCCTCCAGTCTGCGACCACAGGCAGTCTCAAAGGCTGTGTTGTGTTTACCCGGGGACCGAATGGCACCCTCTTTTCCTCAAAGGCACCACAAACCAGGAGAAGAAAAACAACCGCGAAAGCCAGCCAGCCCCGGTGACCTAGACTGGCACCTGCTGTGGGAGGTGGGTGGCGAGATGTGCAGGCCACCCACCCACCCGGCCCGGCCGGGCACCGTCCAGCCCAGCACCCCGAGGGCCCTGCAAGGCGGTGGCTCCCGCCCTCTGGCACCGGAGAAGCTGCAGGAGCTTAGGAAGGCGGAGCAATGTGACGACCCAGCAGGGAGCAGCCGGCAAAGGCTCGCTCAGCCCCAGGCCATCTTGCCCTCGCACCTGGGCCCATGCCCGGACCCCCCCCTCCTGTACCCCGTGAGGCCAAAGCTCATTTTTCTGAACAAAGAGAGAGAACCGTCCATCCCTGGCCCCAGAAGCTAAGGGTAGCGAGCCAGGAATCGCCCACATTGTGTTTTCGTTGGATTCTTTGTTTTGTTTTGCTGTTGTATTCTTGTTGGTTTGTTTTTAACCCTTACGTGAGGATATTTCTGCCACTGATCTTTAGAGAGAGAGTGGAAGGGAGGGAGGAGGAGGAGAAAGAAGCATCTATGAGAGAGAGGAGAGAGAGAGAGGAGAGAGAGAGGAGAGAGAGAGGAGAGAGAGAGGAGAGAGAGAGAGAAACATCACTGTGAAAGAGATATAGCTCTAGCTGGCTTGGCTCAGTGGATAGAGCATCAGCCTGCAGACAGAAGGATCCCAGGCTCAATTCCAGCCAAGGGCACACGCCCAGGTTGCAGGCTCGAGCCTCAGTAGGGGGTGTGCCGGAGGCAGCCAGTCAACAATTCTCTGTCATTGATGTTTCTATTCTCCCTCTCCCGCTCCCTTCCTCTCTGAAATCAATAAAAATATATTAAAAGAAAGAAAGAGATACATCAGCTTGTTTTCTCTTTGCCCATGCCCGACCGGGGCCGGAGATTAAACCTGCAACAGAGGTGCGTGCCCTTGACCGGGAATCAAACCCGGGACCCTTCCATCCGCCAGGCGGTGCTCTAACCACTGAACCACCCAACCATGGCCAGAATCTCCCATTTCGACTCAACGCATGGACAAAGGCGGTGTCCGGCATGCACATGAACTTCGCTGACATGCTAGCGAGTTTTTGCTTCCTGCATCTCTTCACACTCCACGACAAGCAATTTATTAGACACAAAAGAATGTTAAAGGCGCGCCTCTGGCAGAATCACCCTCCGCATCCATATTTTTACGGTGAACGGCCAAGGCCACATTTGAAATCCCATTCCTCTTCCTGCACGTGTCACTGCCTGGCCCCTGGCTGCAGAGCCCCAGGCCCCAGCAACCTGCCCCCAGCAAAACCCAAACCCCCAGCCCCACCTACATCTGTGGGGGAGGGGGGAGGGATCCAACACTTGCCTTGCCCTGCAGCTGCTGACAGCAATTTACACAGTAAGCGCAACATGAATCATAAAACAGTTCAAATCCGCTCTGTCTCAGAGGGTCTGTGTGTTTTTCAAATCATTGATTGGCTTATAGGGAGCCGAGAAGCCAAGTTAAACTCATTCTGAAAAGAGAAATGTGTTGCTTCCCTATGATGGCGGCAGAAATACACGGAGTGGCCAGATGATGATGATCTCTGAACGCATAATAATCTGGCCACTCAGTGTGTGTGTGAGTGTGTGTTTATATATATGTTATGTATGTATGTGTATATATATATATATATATTATTAGAGACCCGGTGCATGAATTGGTGCATGGGTAGGGGCCAGCCAGCCTGGCCAGGGGGAGGGGACATGGGCAGTTGGCTGGCCTGCCTGCTGATCAAATTCCTGGTCGAGGGGACAATTTGCATATTAACCTTTTATTATATAGAATACACACTGAGTAGATATATATATATATATATATATATATATAAATATATAGATATAGATGTATATAGACAGATGTATAGATCTATAGGTAGATATGTAGCTATATAGATATATATAGATATAGTTATGGAGATATAGATAGATATAGTTATAGATGTTTATAGACATAGATGTATAGAGCTGTAGGTGTATAGATATATAGACATAGATATATATAGATATAGTTATAGAGATAGATATAGATATAGACATAGATGTATATAGACATAGATGTGCAGATCTGTAGGTGTATAGATATGTAGTTATATAGATATATAGATATGGTTATAGAGATAGATATAGATAGATATAGATGTATATAGACACAGATGTGCAGATCGGTAGGTGTATAGATATGAAGACATACAGATATACAGAATCTCATTGTTGTGCAAAATGAAACAGCCCCACGAGGCTTTAGTAGAAACAGTAATAGCACCGTTGCTGTCCCAATTCCACAGAGGACAGCACCAGGTTCTGTGAGGACGGTCAACGGCCACCCCCACTTTGCAGAGGGAAAAGCTGTAACTCACCGACAGGCTCACATATCCATGATGAGAGAGAATCATGGACCGGCCGCCTCCGGCACGCCCCGGGGATGGAGCCCGCAACCCAGGCCTGTGTCCTGACTGGGAATGGAACCGTGGCTTCCTGGTTTACAGGGGTACGGACGCTCATGGCTGAGCCACGCCGGCCGGCAATTCTGTGCCTTGGCTAAGATTTTCAGCCAACGTGGGCAATGGTTTCAAAGGGCAAACGTGAGGCTAGAAGTTGATGGGGCACATCGGTGGGAGTCGCTCTCCCTACACCTCTCAGGGTGCCCCTGCCCGCTGCCTGGCCCGGCCTGGCGCTGTGAATGAGCGGTTCAGGGAGCCCAGGGGCGTGGAGAGCGGTCCGAGCCTCAGCCCTGGACGGAATGTCGCTGAGCACGCCGGCGACCAGCACAGGCTCTGGGGCTGCCAGGACTCCTGGCGGCCTGCTCTCTCGGGGCCCGGGGACCGTCTGTCAGCTTCCCCAGGAACCGGGGGCACTTCTCTAGGGTTTCACGCTGGGCCATGGCACTGTGAATCCTCAGGAAAGCTTAGCACCTGTGGGCACGGGGACGCGGATCCTGCGGGCCTGGACCTCACGGAGGAGCACCGACCACACGCTGTGCCAGGCACGCAACACAGACGCTGCCACCAGGGGTGCTGTGCCCACATCGCAGACGAGAACACGGATGCTGTCAGGTAGGTCCCTGCCCGGGGCCTGCGGCTCCAGATGGCAGGGCAGGGCCGGCCCAGCCGTGCAGGGTCCCAGTTGTTTGGCTCTGCCCCGGCTCCTGGGAGCCTCCGGATAACAGGCCCCAGGTTTCTCCGGGCCCTGGGGGCCCTCAATCCGATTGCCCCGCTTAACCACCTGCTTAACCCGCGGCAGCTGCTGGCGGGGCCGGGATGCAGGAACTGGAGGGGCCCTCAGGAGCCCCACCTGCAGACACGGCCGGGCGCCCCCACCTGGCCTGCTCCTCATAAAAGGGACCCTTCGGCACCCAGACGCCGGGTCCGGCTTCAGCACTGACCTCGACCTCGACCTCGACCTCGACCTCGACCTCGACCTCGACCTCGACCTCGACCTCGACCTCGACCTGCGGGATGGCCCGCGCCCCCGGTGCCATGTGGCTGTGCCCCCTGCTGCTCTGGCTGCCCCTGGCTCTGGTGCTCAGCAGCCAGCCTGCGCCCGAGGCCCCGGATGAAGCGGGCGAGCTGCACTGCGGGCCCCAGGGCCTCCAGTTCTCCGTGCACCCCCTGGGCCCCGGCTCCGAGCCGGTCCCCGCGCTGGTGGCCTGGGGTAAGTAAGGCGGCCGCGGGCACCCGCCTGGCCTGCCTCCTCCTTTCCCCGCCTCCTGCAGCCGCCCCCTGGCCTCCTGTTCTCCTCAGCGGGGACCTGGGGTTCCCCTCCTGGGTGGGGGGGAAAAGGGGTGGCCCCTGGAGCTGGCCGCTCCGTGGTGACAGCCCCTCCCCTCCCACAGATGACCACGGGCTGCCGCACCGGCTACAGAACGACTCCGTCTGCGGCACCCGCGTGACGGCGGGCCCGGGCAGCGCCCTGACGCTGGAGGCGGCCTTCGGCGGCTGCTACGACACCGAGTGGGTGAGTGGGACCCGGGCTTGGGGGACCCCGAGCCGCCCACCCCCACCCCTCCCCGGCTGACCCACCCGTCTCTGCAGGGCGCCCAGAACATCATGCCGGTTGGGCTGGAGCAGGTGGACAGCGCCGGGCACAGAGCGGTGGCGATGGCCCAGCTGCTCCGGTGCCCGGTGGGCCTCACAGGTGCGTGCCCTGTGAGTGGCACCTGCCACTCATGAAGGAAGGCGGGGCCTGCGCCCCTCCCCCCCCACATACTCAGGATCACCTCCAGCTGAGGCCGGGGGTCTAAAGGGGCGACGCTGATAAAACGGGGTGACTGACCCACCCCAACCCCCCTGCATGCCAGAAAGGCACGTGGGAATACGGGTCCTGGGCAGAGGGCACCCCACAGGAGAAACTTCCTTGCAGGAAAGTAAGGAGCCCCTGTTTTTAGGGATCATGTTAGACCTGGTTTCTCAGAAAGGCCCGAGTTCAGGGTCTCTGCCAGGTGACCTCCCCACCTCACCGCGGGTGGGACGAGAGCTGGTAGGGGGAAAAGGGGGTCCAGACTCCAAAGGGGACGTTAACCTTCGGAGCAGCGACCCCTGAGGCCTCCGTCCCCAGCTTGGGCTGCTCTGCTCGCCACCCTCTAGGCCTCGGCGCGCTGGTTGCTCACCTGTGCGACTCGGTCCCCCCGGGGGACAGGCTGCCCTGCGCCCCAGCTCCCGCCACGCCCCGGGACTGCAAGGCTCGAGGCTGCTGCTACCACCCCAGCAGCAGGTCCTGTTACTATGGAAACACAGGTGAGGCGGCTTCTCTGCCAGCAGCTGAGGAAACTGCCTGTTGTTACCTGCAGCTGAGCCGGGGGGCGGGCTAGTCTCCCCGATATCCCCTCTCCAGAGGCAGGTGCTGGGCGGGACCAGGGGCTGGAGGCAGAGGCCCAAGCAGTGTCTCATGGCATCTGGGCCCCTAGAAACCACCCAGAACGAAGTAACAGGTATCCCAGGCAGTTGTGGTGCAGTGGTTAGAGCCGGCCCGTGCCCCAGGGGGTCTCCACTTTAATTCCCACTCAAGGTTTGACCCCCAGCCCTGGTCAGGGCACATGTGGGAGGCAGCCAGCTCTCTCCCCACCCTGTTTTCCCACTCTCTGCCCCCTCCTCCCTTCTACTCTCTCAAATACTAACCCATGGACAAAGTCTGCTTGGGTGAAGACTTTAAAAATAACATGAATAGCCCTGGAGGGTGTGGCTCCGTGGATAGAGCGTCGTTGGCCTGTAGACTGAAGGGCCCCGGGTTCGATTATGGTCAAGGGCATGTACCTTGGTTGCGGGCACATCCCCAGTGGGGGGCGTGCAGGAGGCAGCGATCGATGTCTCTCTCTCATCGATGTTTCTGGGTTTCTATCCCTCTCCCTTCCTCTCTGTGAAAAATCAATAAAATATATTAAAAGAAAAATAACATGAATGCCACCTGGAAGCCAAGTCCAGGTGCAGGCGCCTCCTGGGTGAGCCCAGAATGGCCCGCCCCGACCAGGGGTGCCCACGGGGTCTCCACATCCCACATGTCGCTGAGACTTTCAATGCCAATGACCCTGGGGGAGTGGGTGCAGGCCCCTCCGTCCTCGGCTCTGTTTGAAAACAGCAAATGAGGAACACTGAGGTGCCCCGCGGAGCTGGGGTCCCCGGGAAGGAAGCACCCGGGAGGGACCCGGAGCCATGGGTGGGGTGGGGGGGACAGCTGGACCGGCACCCAGGCCCGGCCGCCCGTGCCACCTCCGGGGGGCACCATGCACATGAGGGAAGTCTCAGCCCCCCGGGCAGCTGGCAGCCAGTGGAGTGGCCCCTGAGCAGCCCCTACCCTTGCAGTGACCTCCCGCTGCAGCCGGGACGGCCACTTCGCCGTCGCCGTGGCCCGCAACGTCACCTCGCCGCCCCTGCTCCTGGACTCCGTGCGCCTGGCCCTGGGGAACGGCAGTGAGTGCCGCCCCCTGGTGGCCACGACGGCCTTCGCCCTGTTCCGGTTCCCCTTCACCGCCTGCGGGACCACCAGACGGGTGAGCACGTGACCCTCCCTGGAGGCGGCAGGCATGTCCTCACGGCTGGGGTTTGGGCAGGAAGGGTCTCCTGATGCTGCATCCAGGGGCTGGTCACCAGGACAGGAGAGCTCACCCCAGGGACTCTGCCACCCAACTGCCCCTGAGCACAGGGCCTGGCACCCCCACCAGGAGAGAACAGGAAGGGGTGTCTCTTATCCCCCTGCTCCAGAAGCTAGTGGGGCCTCAGCTGAGCTCACCTGCCCTCACCTGTCCTCCAGGTCACGGGGGACCAGGTCGTCTATGAAAATGAGCTGCTTGCAGCCCAGGACGTGAGGACCTGGAGCCGGGGCTCCATCACCCGCGACAGCACCTTCAGGTAAAGGCCTCGCTCCCCTGCCGCTGCTCCCGGGGCCGCGCTGCCCTCCTGCCATAAAGCGGGGGCTGGGAGGTGCATCCTCGGTCCCCAGACCCGATGCCACAGGCCATTTCCTGGCGACCAGACAACCTGTCACCTGTCTGACCCCCGTGTTTCTGGCCTCCAGACATTTCTTGTCAACTGTCCCCCCTCCTGGACCTCCGTTCTGGTTTCATCTTCGTATCAAATCCCTGTGCGCCTTTCCCCCACGGTACCCTCCACCGAAGGCCCCTGTTTCTCTAGGCCCGAGTCTGCTCTCGGGCATTTCTGTCACCTTCCTCTCTGAAACGCTGACCCCTTTCCACAGTGGTCTCCCCAACTCAAAGAGAATCCCCCCTCAGGCCAGGAACCAGGCCTATCACGTGGACAAGATGTCCAATCCCAGGCACCTAGGAGCTCCCCCGGCATGACACGCCGGTGGCCGCCCGCCCGCTGGGGCACACCTGACACCCCGTTTCCCTGCAGGCTCCGCGTCAGCTGCACCTACCCGGTGAGCAGCAGCGCCCTCCCGCTCAACGTCCAGGTCTTCCTTCTCCCGCCACCCCTCCCCGAGACCTGGCCCGGGGCCCTCACCCTGGAGCTGCAGATCGCCAAAGGTGAGGCCCCCCTGGCCGGAGCCTGGCCCTCTTAGGGTGTGGACCCCCCACCTGGGCCACAGGATGCCCCCTAGAGGCGCTGGCAGGGGCGATGGCCTTTTCTGACTACATCTTCCCGCTCCCCTCGCTGTGGCCTCCTGCAGACGGAAACTACACCTCCTACTACGGCGCCGCGGACTACCCGGTGGTGAAGCTGCTGCGGGACCCCATCTACGTGGAGGTCGCCCTGCGCCACAGGACGGACCCCGGCCTGCAGCTGCTGCTGCGGGAGTGCTGGGCCACGCCGGGCCCCGAGCCCGGGCAGCAGCCGCAGTGGGCGCTGCTGGTGGACGGGTGGGTGCCTCTTGCCGGGGCCCGAGGCAGCCCCTCCTCCCCCTTCCCCCCCAGGAAACCCCCCTCCCCCTGACTGTGGGTGTCGTGCTTAGATGCCCCTACACGGGGGACAACTACCAGACCCGGCTGCTCCCCGTTCCCGAGACCCAGAGCCGGCGCATCCCTTCTCACGCCCAGCGGTTCAGCATCTTCGCCTTCAGCTTTGTGGACGCGGGGGCCAGACGGGCGCTCGGGGGCCCGGTATGATGCTCCTTCTCTACCCCCCACCCCTGCTGGCAGGGCTCTACACCTCCCCCACCCCTACCCCCGCTCCACGGTGTCCACGTGACACCACTCCTCTGCCAAGGCTGGCCTCCCAGGTTGGCTGCGGGTGCTGCCTCGGAAAGATCCCGGGGACCAGAGACCCCGGGGTATGGGCTTGGGCTGCTGGGACCTTCTAAGCCAGTGGTTCTCAACCTGTGGGTCGCGACACCACTGGGGGTCGAACGACGCTTTCACAGGGGTCGCCTAAGACCAACAGAAAACACAGGTATTTGCATTATAATTCATAACAATAGCAACATTACAGTTATGAAGTGTGGTTGGGGGTCACCACCACATGAGGAACTGTATTAAAGGGTCACAGCATTAGAAAGGTTGAGAATCACTGTTCTAAGCCCTCTGGATAGCTTTGGGGGGAAATGGGGCTCTCGGTCTCTCAGGATGAGGGGCTGCGCTGTGACCCCCACTCCCTCGGCTCCAGGTGTTCCTGCACTGCAGCGCGTCTGTCTGCCAGCTGGCGGGCTCCCAGTCCTGTGTGGCCTGCCCTGGGGCCCGGCGTGAGTATCCAAGCTCCCGACACCCCCTCCTGGGCTGACCTCCCACCCCGTTGGGTGTGGAGCCGAGCTCCCCCCACCAAACGCACCAATCCACCCAGATCTCACTGGACCTGGCTGGTCTCTGTGGGTAGCTTGTGGCCTGTCTGCTGTTGACATCTGTCCTTCCCAGCGGGAGGGCCAGGAAGGGGTGTGTGTGACCACGAACAGAGGAAAAGCCGGGTGCCCGTGACTCTCACTGGGGATGAGCCTATTCACCAGGCCTCTCCGGGGACTTCTGGGATCTTCCGAGTCCCAGGCCTTCTCATCCAAAGTGAAAATCCTCCAGCCACTCCCGGCCGTGGCATTTTCCATGTGAATTTTCACTAAGCCAGGGCTGACACGTGGCCCGATACACACAACACACCCTCTATTACACACACACACACACACACACACACATATACCCTCTACACACACACACATATACCCTCTACACACACACAGACACAGACACACACACACACACACACACACACACCCTCTACCTGGGTAGCTTGGAACGGCAAACTTCACCCCTGCTTGAAGCACCTCTGGCTACGTGGCCGGAAGATCTACGAGTGGACATAACTGGGGCTTAGAATATGCACTCGAGGGAGGCCCAAAGCTCGTGTGTGTGTGTGTGTGTGTGTGTGTCTACCTGACCCACTAACAGTTACTGTCTCACCCCTGAATGTATAGCACTCATGTCCCCTGAAGCTCTTAAGTCTCTACTGGCGCACACACAAACACACACACACACCTGTAAAGTATCGCATGTCTGACTCCGCCGCTACCAAATCCATATCCCTCTCCAGCTAGAACCAACGTGTCCAAGGCCCTGTCGCTGGTGAGAGACGGGGGATTCGAACAAAGCTCTGCTCTGTGAACGGTCGCCAGCTACCTTTGTACTGAGGTGTTCACAGCCTATTGACTAAGTAACGGTTCAGGAAAGGGGGCAGGGCAGTCTGACATGACCGGGCTGACCCGTGCTGGTGCCACGGAGGTAAGAGCCGCGTGAGGGCTGCCTGGCTCAGATCTGGGTTAACATGCTAACGAGCTTGCAGACATGCTCACAGGAGGCGTGGCGGGTGAGCGTTCACGTGGCTTTTCCTTCAGGCCGGAGCAGAGCTTCCATGTTGAGAACCCTGCCTGGCATCGGACTCTCCTCCCTGAACCCCCACAACCCTGTGGGCCAGATGCTGACAAACACCTCTCCTTCCTCCAACAGGAAGGAGAAGCTCTGAGGCCCTGGACCCCAACAGCACGGCCAGCATTTCGAGCCAGGGCCCCATGATCCTGCTCCAGGCCACCGAGGACCCTTCGGCAAAGCCCCCGAAACGCTCGAGTGAGTGGAAGGCTTAATGGCAAGCTCCCCCCTTTTCTCCCCTTCCCCCCAGTCCTCTTCCCCTCCCTCTCCATCTACGTGAGAGATCTCTCAGGTGACAGCTTGCTTTGCCCAGGTCACCGCCCTCCCCTCCCCTCCCTTCTCCTCCGCCAGGTGCTGCGGGAGACTCCCAGGCCCTGTGGGTGGCCGGCCTCTCGGGGACCCTCATTGTGGGAGTTCTGGGCGCGACCTTCCTGGCCGTGAAGAAATGGAGCTGAGTCCCCCCGACCAAATGCACCAATAAACTGAGATTTCACTGGAAGCTGTGTCCGAGTCTCATTGGCCTGGCTGGTCTCTCTGGGTAGCTCGTGGCCTGTCTGCTGTTGGCCTCTCTCCTTTCCAGCGGGAGGGCGAGGGAGGGGTGTGTGTGACCACGAACAGAGGAAAAACCATGGCACCCTAACTTCCTACCCCGGCCCTTCGCTCTTCCGGAGGGAAGACCACGGGCAGCGAGTTTCGTGGCTAGCCCATGGCTCGCTGTTCACAGGAGCTCAGCGTCTCGGACTGAGCAGAGATGCGCCAAACACCCTTCCTCATGGTCATGCTGGGGCAGGCGGGTCTGGGGAAACCAGGGGGAGACACCTCCTTCTGGAAATGAGCACCAGGAGCTCCGTGGGAGCGCACGCTGGGGGTCATGATCGGGGCGGGTTCCCTTCCTCCCCAGCTGCGTCTGGTAGACCAGCTGCCCCCACTCATCGGCAGGAGGAACTTTGGGTTGCCTGGCCTTTTAGCATCTTGGCTCTTACACAGCTGCTTAGGGGTCAAACCAGGCCCCCTTCAAACAGGGAGGAATATTCACTTAACTGACAGGGACCCTAGACCGGACAGGAACCACCCCAGATGCTTGGCTACACACCGAGCCTCCTGAACACCGAGTAAGGGGGGCATTCACCCCCAATTCCCAGGACCTGGGACAGCACAGGTGAAATAACGTGCCCTCTTACACCAAGTGTGGGGGGCTGTCTGCGGGAAACGGGGTAAGCAGCCAGGATCACTAGGGCAAGTCACGGTAGAGCCGGAATGCAGACCAACTCCATCTGCCCCTGAAAGCGCTCGGCTCTCGGTGGGACCGCTTCGCCCTGAGGCTGGCGCTGGTCGGCCTGGCAAACTCAGACCTAAAGGAACCCCATAGGGGGCCTGAAATGAGAGCATTTTCACTGAAGAGCAGTGGATGGTGGGTAGTCATGTCTTACGTCCGTGGTCAGCAAACTGCGGCTCACGAACCACGTGCAGCTCTTTGGCCCCTGGAGTGTGGCTCTTCCACAAAAGACCAAGGCCTGGGGGAGTCTGTTTTGAAGAAGTGGAGTTAGAAGAAGTTAAAGTTTAAAAAAATCTGGCTCTCAAGAAATGTAAATCATTGTACTCAGTTGATATTTGGCTCTGTGGACGAATGAGTTTGCCGACCGCTGGCCTAGGACAATATCTTTCCTGGCAAAGGTCAGCTTGGATCTTGCCTGAGCCTTTTTACATCTGAGAACAGACCTGTGGCCTGAAGGGTAACGGGTAACCTTTCCCAGCCCCCTCGGTGCCCAACAGACAGCATCAGGGCTTAGACCACATCCCTCCCTGTTAATCGTTGGCTGTTCACTCTCTTATGCCCACCTGTGTAAAAGCCTGTGTCTACCATTTTACTCTTATCCGACCCCAGAGGTTCTAAGTCCCCATTCCATCTCCCCTGCCCTTAGCTTCCTCCCGCCTCCCCATCTCTCACCAGGCCTCCTCCTTGGATGGTAATTTGTAAAAACAGGTGGAAAACCGTCATTCGCTGGAGCATTGCCTCTGTGCCTGCCCATTGTGCACAGTTTGGCTCGAACTCACACATTCTTTGCAGGTTTGACTGTTTCTTAGGTAACGGCTTCCTCCCCTGGGCGCCCAGGGAAAGTCACTGTCACCAGGTGACCGTGCTTGGGCCTTAGCGTGTGGTCAGAGCTCCCGAGGCAGACCTGGGGGTGGGAGGATGGAGCCGGTCCACGGCATGAGCCTGGGGCCTGGGTGTGGGGTCTGTCGCCGCGTCTGTGGCAATGTCTGCGGGCGAGTCCCATCTTTGTCAGTGGCTTCCACCAGGGAGCACGCTGTGCCCAGGAAGCTGCCAGCAGGTGGGACGAAGTCCATTTTAACGAAGGCTGGGAGAAGCCCTCTGCCAACAGCACAGTCAACTCGATGAGTCAACCCCTTTTTAAAAAATATATTTTACTGATGTTTTACAGAGAGGAAGGGAGAGGGACAGAGAGTGAGAAACATCCATGAGAGAGAAACAGCGATCAGCTGCCTCCTGCACATATTCATCTTGGCTCTTAAACAGCTGCTTAGGGGTCAAACCAGGCCCCCTTCAAACAGCTGAAGGGGTGAATATGCCCACAACCAAGGTACATGCCCTTGACCAGAATCAAACCTGGGACCCTTCAGTCTGCAGACTGACCCTCTATCCACTGAGCCAAACCGGTTAAGGCGAGTCAAGCCTTTTGCAATCACCACACAGACAGGCTCAATTCAGTTTCTCGGGGTGACCTGTGCAGCACCCCAGGGAGCCCTACAGCTTTGGGGGACTCCACTCCCCTGCTTTTGAGGCTGGTGGGCTCAGCTCAGGGTCCTCCCCTCATTCCCCCAGATCTGAGACTCCTAAATCGCCATTTAGCCATGAAAAACAAACAGAAAAACCTCTGGAGCCAAACAACACACCTTCCTTTAGCACCAAAGAAAAACGAACGTGGAAACGCTGATAATTGGACTCTGACGGCACCAGGGACGCAGCTGCCCAGCGGAGGCCTGGCGGAAGCAGAGCAGAACGTCTGATGGCAAACCCTGCGCGCAGCTGCTGAAACACGGCGCTTTTAATGAACCCCCATTTCCTGTTAGGGCGCATGGGGGAACGAGGCACGGCTGAGATGCGGAGTTTACCAGAGCCTGCCCCCCCCCACCCCCCGGCGACCTGGCCGCAGGGGAAGGCTGGTCCACGAAGCAGAGGGCGAGCAGAGGGCAAGGCTGGTCTGTGCATCGCGTCCCTGGACGTGAATGTGGAGAACGCAGAGGGCTGTCATGCCCCCTTTTGCGTCTCGGACCCAGCGCAGGCAGTTCGCATGGTCATTCTCCTTAAAGCTCACCGTGACGGTGGAGTGGGCACGCTGCCCACTGCATCTTCTGGAAGAGGCCCCGCTGGGAGCACATTGGTTTGAGGGTCACCCATCCTCCAAAAGCTGTGACCGGACGGCAGCCCATCAATGTCTCTCTCTTTTTTTGGGGGGGAGGGGTGGCTTAATCTTTATCTTTATTTATTATTATTTTTAAAATGACAGTTATGAAGGACGGAAATAATTGTATGGTTGGGGGTCACCACCCCATGAGGAGCTGTCTTAAAGGGTCTCGGCATTAGGAAGGTTGAGAACCACTGCCTTAGGCGATTGCGGGGTGGATGGGGGAACGGTTGGGGTGAGCAGGACAGAGCGAGGGCTGGAAGTCCAGCAGTAAAGCAAAAACTGAGTCTATTGCAACTTGCCAAACTCCTTACAGGGCACTGCTCTCAGAATGCCCACAAGGCAGCACTAATGCGACACCTCTCTGACCCCCGCCTCCACCTCCTGCACCCCCCACCCCAAAAGCCTGGGCCCAGAGGACTGAGGAGAGGGGACTAGATGCCAGAGAGATGGGCACCCTGAGTCACGACGTCAGGCAGACAGGCGAGGTCCAGCAGACAATCCAGCCAGTTCCCGTTTTGTGCGGAGGAGGAAGAGGAGAGAGCCTTCTGTGGCCAGTGCCACCTCCCATCTCCAGCAACGTCCCCGCTTCCCACAGAGGCGCACCCACGCGCGCGAGTCCGGCTGCCCAGGGGCAGGCGCTTGGCAGGCACGGCAGCCGCCCGGGGCCGCCTGGTGCCGCGAGATAAGGCCGCCCGGTCCACCGCCTGGCGGAGTTCCCCTGGGGACACGGCGGGTTGATTCATTGTCCCACTTGCAACGCCTCCACGTTTGAATCCATTCCACTGAGGATGGGGGAGAGAGAGGAGAAAGCTGCCGATGCTGAAGGCATCTCAGACAGATGGACAGACAGACGGGAGAGGGCAGGAACACACGTTGGTGTGAAGGTCGGGACGCCCCCTGCCAGCATGTCAGAGAGATGTCAGGGCGCTGGGCAAAAAAGTGACCATTTGGTGACAAGCTCATCCTCTGCCAGGTCCAGCCAGGACGTAAGTGGGGGATGGCCAACTTCTCGCGGAAAATCCACACGAGCTGCTGGCAGTGCCCCGACGTGCTGTGGAGCGGACCGCACCCCCTTAGTCACCCCTGCAGACCAGTCCTGCCCTCTCCCCAGTAACAATGAGGCCAAAGGGTCAACGGAAACCTGGCGCCCACCACACGCCCATTGGCGTCTGCCTGTGCGATGCGCTGCCCAGGAGGGTACCTCCCTCTCACATGAGCTTAGCACCGGGACCCCGTTACCACGGAAAACGGCTTTGCCCTGAGCTTTCCAAAGTGAGAGCTGAACTACAACGGAACCATTGGGGGGAGCTGTTTTTCTGTCATTGGCGGGTTTCAGCACTCTAGGGGACCCCCAAACAGGGAAGTGCAGTGTGGGCAGACACTTCACATGCAGGTGACTTAGGGGCTCCAGAACCGTGGCCACAGCAGCCCTGTGCGACCACGGCCCTCGCCCCCCTAAATGTGCCAGCTCTAAGGGAAACGGACAGAGAAGAGGGTGCGCACGTTAGTTAAATAGTTTAATCAGAGCAGTTACAATCCTAAATTAAAAGAGCCCAAGGTTGGCCACGTGGCCTGGCTTCCACCCCCCCCGCCTTTCTCCCCGGGAAGAACAGCGTCCATTGAGATGAGAAGGACCCCAAAGGAGGGCTGATCTCAGACCCGGGGTTTCTGCAACCGATGAACTCCCTGAATGGATATTGCTTCGGCATCGATATTGAGAAGTGGCCGGGCCACAAGTCCTTGCGTGGCCGCTGGCCACAGGTGGCGGGGAGAGAGGGCCCCAGGATGGCTCAGGTCCACAGCGGGTCTCGGGGGTGGGCGGTGCCGGCTGCGGACGCGGGGGGCCCACGGCGCTCCGTCTCCGCGGACCGGTGCGGGGGGCCGTTCTCGCGGGCCCAGCTGGCCTCGGAGGGTTCTCTGTTGTTTGGAACTTGCATCGAACACATGCAATGAGTTCTTTTGAGAGTGTGTTGTCGGCGGTCTGTTTCACACCAGCATTTCATCGAGTTGCAGGGTTGCATCAGAGCATGGCGGAAAGGGGAGCTGGGCCGCGGGGGGGGGGGGG
>PVJN01024186.1:0-31435 GCA_004026805.1 Lasiurus borealis | reverse complement strand
AGACCAGGTCAGCAAGGGAGGGCAGTTGTGGGGGAACAGGATTATAGGGAAGGGCTGTTGGGGGAGGCAGGCCTGCTAGGGAAAGCAGTTGAGGGGGACCAGGCCTGCAAAGGAGGGAAGTTGGGGGGAGCAGGCCTGCAGTAGACAGCTGCAGGGGGGACCCAGGCCAGCAGGGGAGGGCAGTTGGGGGTGACCAGGACACCAGAGGCAGGCAGTTGGGGAGTGACAAAGCCAACAGGAGAGGGCAGTTAGGGGTGACCAGGCCAATAAAGGAGAGCATTTGAGGGCAACCAGGCCTGCAGAGGAGGACAGTTAGGGGTGACCAGACTGGCAGGGGATGGTAGTAAGGGGTGATCAGGCTGGCGGTAGAGTGGTTAGGGGCAATCAGGTAGAGGCAGGTGAGTGGTTGGGAGCCAGCAGTCCTAATTGTGAGAGGATTGGGCCTAAACGGGAGGTTGGTCATCCCTCAAGGGGTCCCAGATTGGAGACGGTGCAGGCTGAGCTGAGGGATATCCCTCTCCCATGCACAAATTTCATGCACTGGGCCTCTAGTAATGATATAAAGTATAACGCAAATTAAATTTCGAGTGAAAATGCAAATATTGCACAAGAAGCAAACTTTCTTAAAGTTACTGTATGTGATCATGAAAAATTGCTAGGATGACAGGCAAATGAGAATTAAATCATTCAACCACGGGAGAAAAGAAAAGCAACAAGCATGATGACAAGATTGAAGCTTCAAGAGAGAATTATTTGAATATCAAAGAATTAAGAGAGGCCCTCAGGAAGATGTGGATCAAGGATATCAAGTTTTACTGTCAAAAGCATTTCTTTCCCACGTTATGTTGCCAACCAATGTATTTTTGGCTCATTTTGAAACTGAGGATCCTGATGACTTTGAATAAAATTTAGCTTTGAATCCTAGCTCTAGAAAGTATCTCTCACTCTCGACACCTCTTTCCCTGGATAATTATCAAACCCTGAAGCAGCAGAAGGTAATAGCCTGGATCTGACTAACGCCAAATGGTCTGGGCATCTGGAAGACTAGGGATAAGTTCTTGATCAAGGTTATGTTTCAGCTCCTGAGCCCAAAAGTAGAACAACCCCCCTGGCTCCTTTTCCATGAAACAAGTCCGAGGGATGCTAGAGCCTACTTCACAACTGTCCCAAAGATCTGATGAAATGATGCACTACCCTTACTCCCCCTCTGACCAACCAGCTCCCAACATAAACCTGAACCCTTAACCAATGATGTCTTGTGACTTTGCCTGATATAATCTATAGCCTACATGCCACTGGGGAGGGGATTATTTAGAACATGAGCTGGCCCATGATCTAGATTGGCCAATTCAGAATTATCCTATTCCAGTACACTTCCCTTCTGGACTACAAGCCAGACCTTGTGCATTTCTTTTGACCAGTGTGCCCAGAAAGACAGACTCATATATTGGGGTTCATTAACAATCTTTTGTCCATTCTAAAAAATGAACACATGATTATAACCTAAATGTTAAGTGTGATCATTTATTTTCACAATTTAATTTCAATTTTCAAGTTAAATACCCATCAACTATCTTTCATCGTTTTCTTCTTCTACTCCTCTTTTGTTTTCATTCTCTTTCTTCATAATGAATATTACGACATTTGGGCCCCAGGGTAAAGAGGATCCATTTAAGTGGACTGTCCCCAGGACCACATAGTGTCAGATCATGAGAACCTTGTGGGGAACAGCTAAAAAAAGGAAGGAGCTTGAGCCATTTCAGTCTCAATATTCTGCAAAAGATGAAAAAACAGCCACCTTTGGGACAGAGGTCATAATGCTTATTCTGGAATGTCATCCTCTTTGGGGGATTATATATTCAAATTAGTCACCCGTCTCGCGATATTGCGCACAGTAGGTTGCCCACCATTTCTGTAGGAGCCTATGGGAACTGGGGTATGCCACCGGGAGCCATGCTGCTTCTACAGGAGCCGCACTGCATCTGTGGAAGGCGAGCCCGCTGTCTTCTCTCCAGGCCTGTGCTAGGCCACAGAGGCTGTGGGCCAGCCCCCGTGTTCCCAGAGGCCCTCCACAGCTGGGGCATCGCTGTGGTGACAAAGCAAGCTTCCTGCCCTGGCTGCTCCTTGCCCACTGCCCGTAGGTCTTCTGTTGCCATGGTGATGAAGCAAGCATTCCACCAGGTCACTCATGCTGCCTGCTCTCAGTGGCAGCAGCCTCTCCCCTCCCCCCCACCGACCCCCACCAGCCCCCAGAACTGGGAGACTCCAGTGAGGCTGAGGGGACTGGGCACCACCATCTTGAGGCTATGGGTACTGCCATCTTTGTGATAGAGTGATGGTTAATTTCAATATTATCCTTTTATTAGACAGGATTTTTTGGCTTTCCCCCAGTTATTGACCCTTGACCAAGATCTTCTAGCACAGGAGGAGTCTTAAAAAGAAGTGTGTGATATTTTTCCCTCTCTTCTCCCCTGTACCCACTTTATTCATTTAGAATCCCAAACTCTTCTTCAAAATAAGGTTTTTCAAGTTTAAGTAATATTCCCGCTATGTCTTTTTCCCTCCTGTTAAGCATCTTGCTTCTCCTGTCTCAACTGTTCTCATTCTTTGGATTCCTTTCCCTCTTCTTCAATACTTTCTCTTTGAAGGCCTTGGAAATCAGGGATCATGTTTTTGAATGGCTTTATTTATCACCTGGTAAATGGCATGGCTCAAGGGTTGAGTGTTGATCTATGAACCAGGAGATCATGGTTCAATTCCCGGTCAGGGCACATGCCTGAGTTTCTGGCTCAGTCCCCAATGTGGGACATGCAGGAGGCAGCCATCAATGATTCTCTTTCATCATTGATGTTTCTCTCTCTCTCTCCCTGTCCCTTCTTTGAAATCAATAAAAATATATTTTTAAGAAAAAGAAATACTGGTACTTACCATCCTAATTAACTATAGGCAATTTGAACTTGATCTTTTGATCAACCCTAATTCTAGTATAGATGTATAATGGAAGTGAGTATTAAGCATAAATTTTAGGTTTAGTTTGATTAGGGGCTATCTGTATTTGCAAATTATCTTTTGCAGATACACTATAATTTACCTTAATAGATTATTGTAAAGACGTTTTAACCAGTGATGTAGCTACAAATATAATATGTAAAATGATGCTTTGGCAGGGTGGCTCAGTTGGTTGGAGCATTGTCCTATTCACCTAAAGGTTGTGCATTTGATTCTGGATCAAGGCACATACTTGGGTTGAGTATTCAATCCCCAGAGAGGGCTTATATGTAGGCAACCAATCTATGTTTTTCTATTCCTTCCTCTCTCCCTAAAACCAATAAAAACATATCCTCGGGTAAGGATTTAAAAACGTGAAATGATTATTTCCTAGAAAAACATGCAGAGTTTTATTATACTTCATTTAAATAGTTATTAAGTAAAATGTACTTCATGGATGGGATTATAAACTCATAACTCGTTTCATAATATCCTTGTTTATGCAGAATATTAGTAATATGTTGTCAAAAGGAGCTGTTATCCCCTCTAGAATCATTTTGGAAAGCAATCAAAAAAGGTTTATTATTTTAAAAACAAATTCTTAATTTTAAACTTGTTCTTCTCGTACTTCATTTAAAAGAGTTAAAATATTGATTTTCACCAACATGAATATTTTTAACTTTTACTATACTAAAAACCATACCAAACCTTGTAAAATAGAGTCCTATATGTTTATTCAAAATTTCTCCGAGGCATTTTAATAAATAAACCTTTTGTACTAAGTAGTAAATGAAGAAGAAGATAACATGGGAGGCTAGGAGAAGATAGAGAGGCTGCAGTGTGATCTCCATGGGATAGAATGGTACCTCTCTTTGAAACAGCATGGTGCCATTTCTCACTAAAGTTTTTCTTTTAAGAAGTGCATTGTCTGGAATTCATATTATTCTCTTAGCAAAGTTGGAGCCTTTGTTGCCTTGACAGGATATGGAGGTCTTGATTCATGTTTGCTTAGAGCTACGCTATCACAGTATATCATACCACTGCTAAAACCATTTTACCGGCTTCCTGTCACATTACAAATTGATTTTAAAATACATTTGCCTTATAAAGGCAACAATGGCATTGCCTGTGCTTAACCACTGCAGAGACCAAATTTAGTGATCTGTTCATTCTTCACGCTTTCATGAACCAAGTTGTATGCACCTCAGAAGGTCCAATTGTCTGTAGTAATTTACTGCAGAAAAAGTCTGTCTTATATTTCTAGAATCTGTAACTCTTTAATCTTGTGAGTTTAAGAATAAGTCAGTTTACTTCTATATCCTAGTACAATAATATATATGTATGTGCATACTATTGTATTTATCTACATTTTATCTTAATTGTAATATATAGTAGTTCATCTAAGATCACTTGGCTGTAGATTTAAGTACAGCACAACAGAGTAATCCACACACATACTGATTTATGGATGAAGACTGCACACATATTTCAGTTTATAGAAAAGAAGATGCTGTTTTTTATTTTTTTTATTTTATTGCCTTATGAGGCCAATATTGGTATACATTGTTTTCAAAGGTTAATGTCAATTTTTTTTAAAATTAAATCTTTATTATTTAGATTATTACATTTGTTTCTCTTTTTTCCCCTCCATAGCTCCCCTCCACCCAGCCCCCACTCTTCCCTCTACCCTTACCTCCCTCCCGTTGACCTCATCAATAGGTGTATGATTTTTATCCAGTCTCTCCCTGTACACCCCTTACCCCTTTCCCCCCTGAGAATTATCAGTCCACTCCCTTTCTGTGCTCCTGATTCTATTATATTCACCAGTTTATTCTGTTGATCAAATTTTTAATTCACTTAATTTTTAGATTCACTTGTTGATAGATATGTATTTGTTGTTCACAATTTTTTGTCTTTTACCTTCTTCTTCTTTCTCTTCTAGAAGAGTACCTTCCAGCATTTCATATAATACTGGTTTGGATTTGATGAACTCCTTTAGCTCTTCCTTATCTGTGAAGCTCTTTATCTGCCCTTCAATTCTGAATGATAGCTTTGCTGGATAGAGTATTCTTGGTTGTAGGTTCTTGCTATTCATCACGTTGAATATTTCTTGCCACTCCCGTCTGGCCTGCATCGTTTCTGTTGAGAAATCAGCTGACAGTCGTATGGGTGCTTCCTTGTAGGTAATGAACTGTTTTTCTCTTGCTGCTTTTAATATTCTCTCTTTGTCTTTTGCTCTTTGTATTTTAATTATGATGTGTCTTGGTGTGGTCCTCTTTGGATTCCTTTTATATGGGGCTCTGTGTGCTTCCTGGACTTGTAAGTCTATTTCTTTTACCAGATGTGGGAAGTTTTCAGTCATTATTTCTTTAAATATGTTTTTAGTATCTTGCTCTCTCTCTTCCTCTGGCACCCCCACAATTCTGATGCTGGTATGCTTGAAGCTGTCCCAGAGGCTCCTTACATTATCTTCACATTTTTGGATTCTTTTCTCTTCTTGCTTTTCCAGTTGAGTGTTTTCTGATTCTTTATATTTCAAATTTTTGACTTGATTCTTGCCTTTCTCTAGTCTGCTGTTAGGACTCTGTATAATATTTTTTATTTCATTCAGTGTACGTTTAATTTCTAGTTGGTCCTTTTTCATCTCTAGTTGGTCCTTTTTCATTTCCCTTTGGGTTTCGCTAACTTTATCCAATTTTTCTAGGATATTCTTGAAAAACCTTATAAGTGTGTTTTTGAACTCTATATCCAATCATTTGTTTTCCTCAATTTCTTTTGTTTGTGATCCCTTCCCTTGTCTTGGCATTTTCACTGTGCCTGGAGAATTTCTGTTTTGGATGATACTAGACTTGCAAAACTGCAAAAGCCTCTCTGTTGAGCTTGGGATGTGTGGATTCTCAGGGCTTAACAGACTGCCTTGCCTTCTAGTCGGCCGCGCCATCCATGGCCCCTGAGTCTCAAGTGACTGGGTAATCACTGGAGCAGTCCGTGTGCACCCACACACTCTCTCGCAGTGCCTCTAGATTGCTGCCCCTCCAACTCCCCTGTGCTCTGGGACTATATGAGTCTGGGTCCCCAGGGTTTCAACCAAAACTGGGGTTTAGTGGAGTTAGAAATGCCACAGTTGGGAGGGTCTGTCTCTTGCCCACTTGTGAAAGCCAGTGGCACAAGCAGCAGTCGGTCCTCCGCACAGTGCCGTGCACGCCCCCAGACCTCTGATCTTTTGCAACTTCCCTAAATTTCTGTGCATTTATCCTTTTTCATAGTCCAAACTCCCCCCATATGAGTTTCAGCTGGATTTGGGGTTTAGTGTCATAGGATAAGGGGTTCAATGCTGTTGAGTGTCTCCCTCTTGGTCCAGCAAGGCACTCCAGCACCCGCTCTCTCCATGCGCGCGTCTCTGTACTTCAACTTTTTGCATCTCCTCTGGGTCTCCGTGAGCCCTCTCTTTCCTTCTAGTTGTAGAATTTCCACTCAGCCAGCTTTCCTGTGGTTCTGGATGATGTCCGTTTTCTCTTTTAGTTGTAGTTTTGAAATTGTTGTGCAAGGCAGCAGTGTAGTGTTTACCTATGCCGCCATCTTGGATTCTCCCGGTTAATGGCAATTTTATTAGAAGACCAATGGATAAAAAACTGTTGAAAATTGGTATTACCACTGTTTAAAAAAATAATAAACTTGTCAACAAGCAATACTTGCCATACAAGAACTACTCACTTCAAGTAATACTTAACAATTTTTGAATAATTATAAAACATTTAGCAGAGCTGAACTTGTCAAGATGGCTTGAACTGTGAACATGTTGGTTCTGTAATTTTATTTAAAGAGGTACAGTGTACAAATAAGAATAAGAGGAAATAGAGGGCTATGGTTCTATTTGATTTGATATTAAATTTATTCTCCAAGTGAGCAGTTTAGTTATTTGAATTTAATATTTTTAAAAATTGTCTGTAGAAATGGATTTTTGTTCTTGTGTTGTATAATAAAAAAAATACCTTAATTCTGAGAATATCTGTACCTAAATTACAGAGTTGTTGTGTATGGGTGGTTTTTTGTTTTTGTTTTTGTTTTTGTCTATAATGCAGGTACTTGAAGAGAATGAATTAGATTTAGTGATTCTTGCCCAATGCATCAAACTTTTATTCTGAATCCCTATAATTTAAGGCAGGAAATTTTATTCCTACTTGGAAATGTAATGGAGAGGACAAATTTCAAAACAAACCACATTGTCTATTGATCATAATGGGAGGTGCACAAAACCTTTACAGGGTATTTTAAAAGAGATATTTTCTTCTACAGAGGCAACTGTGCAATGGCAGTTCAAGCTGATAATTCTGTTTTAATTTTAACAAATGTGAGGTTGGCTGAGTTCCTCTTATTTTGAGTTTGGGCAAAGAGAAGTATAATAATACTCTCACATACATGGTTTGCAAATTACTTTCACTTAAGATGTTTTTACTTGATCCTCACAGAAATACTGTGGAAGGCAATTATTATTTTCCTCATTTTAGAGTTAATAAAAGATAAGCACAGATTGTAAACTCTCTGAGGAAAGGGTCAGTTGGCCTTGTTCACCCCTGTATTTTCAGCACCTAAGATAGTGACTGGTATATAACAAGCTCTCAGAAACCATTTGAACCATGAGAATAATACAAGGGATGCATTAAATAGCTTAATTAGGGTAAAAATAAAACCAAAAAACTAGCAAATGGGAAGTCCAAGGTTTGAACATATATCTTATAGCTCCAGGAATACTACCCTCTTTTCTTTTGGCTTGTTTGTTTTTGCTTATTAATTATTAGTTGTTAGTCCATTCCTCTATTTCCCCCCTCCATGATCCCTTCAAAAAAAAAAGATGCTAATGAATTCTTTATAAAATATGTATAGATAGAAAGTATATTTCTCATAAATGGCGATGAAAAAAAAAACTTGACTTGGGTGGTGAACACACAATACAGTATACAGATGATGTATTATAGAATTGTACCTCTGAAACCTATATAATTTAAATCAATGCCACGCCAATAAATTCAATACGAAAGAAATAAAGTATATTTCTTCTTTTAGTTTGAAATACTCTTACCCCTTAAAAATAGCTGGAAAACAAAAGCTATTTTTCTTTTCCCTGTCCTTTTTCAGTTTTAGTAATTACTGCTATCCCAGCATCCAAGTTCACCTAAAGCAATAAGCCAGAAAGATGTGAAAATCTTTCACATCAAGTTACTGGGTGTGAAAATAGAACTCTATTGAGAAGATAATCTGATCAGTAAACATTCCAGGTGATATGTTTCACCCACAAGGACTGTCGTTTCCTGCCTCTGGGAGGAAAAGCCTATGTTTCACGGACTGTGTGTACAGTATAAGAGTGAGACAATAGAAACCTGCCATACCTTCTAGCATACCCTTTCTAATGCCAGGACCCTTTAATACAGCTCCTCATGTTGTGGTGACCCTCAACCATAAAATTATTTTCATTGCTACTTCATAACTGTAATTTTGCTACTGCTGAAGAATCATAATGTAAATATCTGTGTTTTCCGATGGTCTTAGGCTCTACAACAGCGGTTCTCAACCTGTGAGTCCTGACCCACAGGTTGAGAACCCCTAGCAGGGTCGCCTAAGACCATCATTAACAGTAGCAAAATTGCAGTTATGAAGTAGCAACGAAAAGACACCACAGCCTTTGCCCATCTTGTCTGGTAGCGAAAATTTTTCTCCTCAGGGGCAGAAAATACTTATTAAAACAAAACCAAGCCAGAAGCTTTTCTTACCGGCCCTACTGAGGTCAAACAAAAGACTTTCACTGATCCGAGCCTTTACCCTCTTTGCTAACAATTTCATATGTTCTTAGTCATTGAAGGTCCTGGACTGGCAGCCCCACCTTACCTTTATTTGTTTATTTTTTTAAAATATATTTTATTGATTTTTTTCACAGAGAGGAAGGGAGAGGGACAGAAAGTCAGAAACATCGATGAGAGAGAGACATCAATCAGCCGCCTCCTGAACACCCCCCACTGGGTATGTGCCCACAACCAATGTACATGCCCTTGACCGGAATCGAACCTGGGACCCCTCAGTCCGCAGGCCGACGCTCTATCCACTGAGCCAAACCGGATTCGGCCTTACCTTTATTTTTGACCGCACACCCCAAAATGATGTATCCTGGCGCTGATAATAAACAATAATGTGTGCAGCTGCTTCCTTTGCACAAAAGAGACCTAACTGTTCAGACGTGAAAGAGCATCACCTTTGCATTCAGTTACATAGCTTTGGGGGATGGTATGAGGAGGGTAATCTAAGCAGTACCTACCCAGGAAAAGAATTTAGTCATAGAAGAATGTGTAAATGATTTACAAATCTCCAGAAAAGTAACTTATTCTAAGTAAGGAGAATGTAAAGCAAGTGAAGTCCAGAAATTATGTTCCCAGCATCAAAGGGCCAACATGATTCTGACTATAGAGTGTAATTCCTGTCACTTTGGCTTCATCCATTCACTCATTCATGTGAATGTCTACCACATCCCTGGTGCTATTCTAGGTGCTAGGGACATAGCAAAGAATAGAGAAAAATCTTTACTCTCTTGAAGCATGCATTCTATAAACATATTTAATAAATCTGATGAAAAGTTAAATATATAATGTGTCACCTAGTAATATCTGCAGCAGTTCTCAACCTGTGGATTGTTAGCGGCCTAAGACCATCAGAAAGCATAGATATTTACATTATGATTCATAACAGTAGTAAAATTACAGTTATGAAGTAGCAACGAAAACAATTTTATGGTTGGAGGTCACCACAACATGAGGGACTGTATTAAAGGGTCTTGGCATTAGAAAGGTTGAGAACCACTGTGTAGAGAAACATTAAAGAAGGTAAAGTAGGATACATAGAGTTTCTCTAAACCAGTCCTTCATGGACTTGTGATGTGAATGTAAAAATCACAACAAAACCAGAAGACTCAGTTTCATACAACCTTTCTGCAAGGAACTGAAGGCACTCAATTACTTATTGATTAGGTACAAATTTGGGGAAAAGGAGCTCTCCTTGTTTGAGTAGAGCAGTATCGATATGGAGTACCTTCTAACAGCAGCAGCTATACACAACTTTGGACGGGAGAGGTTGTGGGGCTCAGAAGCAGTGTGGACTTGGAGTTTGGGGTGTGCTGGCTTCTGAGCATAGCTTGTAGGAAACACCGTGAGGCTCAGAATCAGAGCCCGAGAACAGGGCAAATTTGGATGCCATGTTGTACCAATAACACTGAGTTTGTGAGTAAATGTGAAATAACAGCCTGAGGATTTCCACCAGGGCGCAGGCAGCGGAGACACCCATCTGACACAATGAGCCGATGCAGTGATGGGCTGATAAATGTCTTTCTGACTGTAATCCCAATATATGTTGCCTGATATTCACCTCAATGAGTAAGACAAAAGTGAAGCTTGTCTATCAGTGACATGAATGAATTGTCTGCTGAATTAGTTTTGAATACTGGAAGAATAAATCATCAACCTTTTTGTACTTATTCGCAATACAAGAGCTACAGACATGGCATATTTATCTATGTTATTAATATCTAAGTCTAGAAAAAAAAAACCCAACCAGAACAAAACAATCTATCAAGCTCTTACTTGTAGCTTTGGCCAATATCCATTGTGTAAACTCTTGGCTAATTTCAAGCTATCTAGATGATGTTACTGAATATGGTTTAGGAAGAAATGTTCAAGAGTACACCATTGTAAATTATAATGTTTCTACCACATAAATTTTTTTATTTTTTATATATATATATTTTATTGATTATTTACAAAGAGGAAGGGAGAGAAATAGAAAGTCAGAAACATCGATGAGAGAGAGACACCCATCAGCCGCCTCCTGCACACCCCACAGTGGAGACGTACCCGCAAGCAAGGTACATGCCCCCAATTGGAATCGAACCCTGGACCTTTCAGTGCACAAGCCGATGCTCCATCCACTGAGCCAAACCGGTCTCGGCACATATAAATTTTTTTTTTTAAAGTAAATCACATGAAGAGGATAGATAAGAAAAAGTAGTAAAATATTTAGGAAGTGATGAGTTTTGAACATTAATTACTATTGCTTTAATAAATAGTTGACCTAATTCTAAGTTTAAATAATATATTTTATAATAATGGCTACATTGAATAAACAGCTAGTAAAATTCCTACAAATGTAATATTGGCTCTTGTAGTAGAGGGCTTGTCCAGTGCCATATGCCACACATCACTGGAAGATGCCAGAGCCATATAAATGTGTTGTTACTATTAATAATGTGACTTAGTTCTTATGCTCAGGTTCAAATTGCCCTGAAAAGGGCAAGTTAAAAAAAAAATTTCAGTTCTTTAATTTTACACAATTTGATTCCTCTGGGGCTTTTCTTTGAATATTTAAGCAACTGATTTCCAAATCTCCTTTCGAGTGGGTAAATGAGCAGATAATCATTTCAGCCGTTAGTTGTTGATTTCTGCTAGCTTTCTTCTCAGAAAGTGTCTTTTCACTGATTCCTTTCCAAATTCTAGGAGTTTCTTATTGCATTCAGCTTTTCACTATCTTAATTACTACTATCTACTATGCATCAGGTTGAGTCAGATGAAGTTGCTGTTCTCCAGCCACTTTTGATCTACAAAAGCAGTGATTTCAATCTAATATCTGATACTTCCACTTCAGTGTCTTTGATCTGGTCACAATGAATTCTGCCCATCTCCAATAGTCTTCCTACCTCCTTCCAACCTCTTTGTCTTCCAAGACTTACCTTGCACTTTCTCCTCTCCCACAAAGATAATCCTTGATCACTCTACTTTTCATTACACATTTTTCAGCATTCTCTCCCCTGGCTTTTGTGATAGTTATATATGCATCCCACAATGGAATACTTGATTATAATTTGTCTTGTATTGTTTGTATTGTTTCTTGCATTAGTCTTATCTGTCACCAGACAGATAAATTCTCTGAGGGGAGAGACCTTAATTTTTGTCTGTAATCTTACAATTCATAATTGTGCTGAAAAATGGTGTACCCTCTGGTATTGCAACTGATTTGGCCTTAAAGCATGTCCTTCGAAGTTACACTTACTTAAAACTGGTTTATGTGGGTGCTTAAAACTTGCCTTTGGAAGTCAGACAGAACTGGATCTATTTCTTTGTCTGCTCTTACGAGCCGCGTGTCCTTGGGATAGATATGGAACAACATAGTGCCCATTTTCCTCTTCTGTCAAATGGAGAGACAAATGATTCTATATCATTTTTTATTAAAATTGTTTGACAAATCTAGACTTATAGAGTGTGTTCTGGAAATGTAATACCAATGGAATACATTTTTCTCATTGATTCCCCTATTGATACACATGGTATGTAAGGCATACCTAAATTCAGTCATGAACTGCCTCACAATGGTAACGTGTCCTGAGAAGTGCATCGTTAGGCAATTTTGCACAAGTGCCCTTACACAAACCTTGGTGTTATAGCTTACTATACACTGAGAATAGCCTATTGCTCCTAGGCTAAAAATCTACACAGTACGTTAATCTACTTGATACTGTAGGCAGTTGTAATACAATGGCAAATATTTGTGTATCTAAACATTTGTACCAGTAAGTACAGAAAAGGTACAGTAAAAATCTGGTGTGAAAGATAAGAAATGATACACAGGTAGAGGGCAATTACCATGAATGGAGCTCGCAGGACTGGAAATTGTTCTGGGTAACTTGGTGAGTGAGTGGGGAGTAAATGTGAAGGCCTACGACATTCCTGGGCACTGCTGCAGCCTTTATAAACACTGCACACTCGGGCTACACTGCATTTATAAAACAATGTGAACTTAAATCACGCATAAGAGATGCAATCAGGAGACACAGTAAACACAAGATGTATGAGGCTGTTGCCGGTGGAACACAGCATACCGTTTTTACAGCACAATTTTTTTTTTATCTGTAGGAAAGTACACTCTAAAATAATGATAAAAAGTATAGTAGAATAAATACATAAACCAGTAGCAGGGTTGTTTATTGTCATTATCAAGTCTGATGTACTGCGCATAATCGTAGGAGACACACTTTTATATGACTGGCAGAGCAATAGGTTTAGCACCACCATCACCACCAACGTGCTAGTAATGCATTGCACTATGATTTTACATGAGCTCCAATATCATTGGGCGATAGGAATGTTTCAGCTCCATTATAATCTTACTAAAGGCCCAGTGCATGATATTCGTGCACTCGTAGGGGATGATGGTAGCTGGGGGAGGGGGCGCTCAGCCTGGCCTGCACCCTTTTCCCAGTCCAGGATCCCTCAGAAGGCGTCCAATTGACAAGAATATAGGGGTGCACTGACCATCAGGGGACAGACAGCTCCTGCATTGAGCGTCTGCCTCCTGGTGGTCAGTGCACATCATAACGACCGGTCATTCTGCCGTTCAGTCAATTTACATATTACCCTTTTATGATATAGAATGGGACCAACTGCATATACTAGTATATGGTCCATGCTTGACTGAATTGTCACTATAGAGCACATGACTGTAGACTGGTTACCTTTCACTTGTTCTCTGAAAGAAATTTAAATTATTGTATGGGTTTTGATGAAAATGATTACAGAATTTCGAAACACAATGGAACTCAAACTAGGGCCAATGCTCATTTCCTAAATGAACATTTTATGTGCAAACAAACAGCTGCTGGAATTCAACAGAATTTAAAACAAGCTGTTTGTGGATTTTACTGACAGCTGTTTTGGGTGATTTTTGTCAACAGAATTTTCCCGCTTTGCATCGCAGCATTCTTTTATTGCAGCGTCCCCTCGAAGAATAACTCGCTTGCTTTAATCACGTTTACAGAGATTTATGACTTGATGCTTATTCAGTGGTAGAGCTTCTCAACATAAAATGTCAGCGAGCCTGTTATAAATTGCTTTTGGCATTCCTACTCTATCTTTTATTTGGCTGGGAGTATTTCCACCTGAAAGTGATAAATTCCTGCTATAACCACTTTATGTGCTTCAGTAATTACACTGTACAGAAAAGGGGGGTTTCTACAGAGGTGCCTCCTTAAAAATAGCAAGCAATAAAAGGCAGCAGAATGGGCTGAACTCTGGATTCTACCGAACAAAAACAATGACCAGTGAAATCTCTGTGTCATACCGGATTTGATGAATGATCAAGAAACACAGAAGATACCAAAACCTTTAAAAATCACTGTTGTAGGGACATAATAATGCAACTATATCCTTAGACGGGCTACTTTTGGTCCTGTGACAGATATCTGGCAGGTACTCACAAGAATGAAGTTAACATCCTTACAAAAACCTTCTCAAAATACCTAGATGCTTCTAGAACCTAGGTAGTTTTTCAGTGAAATGGAGAGTCTGCCTAGATGTGCAAGTCAGAGAGATTGCAGTCTGTCAAAACATTCCAGCACAGTCCATTGCAGCCAATATCTTGATCAATACATATTTACACAACTGTGCCCATCAAGGAGGGATCCATATTAACCATGGCATGGATGGGTACTCGATTGTACTGCTCTTTTGTTTGCTTCATATAAACTGTCTCTGGCAGACAGAACAAACTTCCTGTTTTTAATTGCTGAGGTTATCTATTCATTTGCTCTTAAAGGGGGAACACAATGTAAATAAAAACTCCCCATGTTAATGAAATAAGAACTATAAAAACTTCCATTATCAGGTCTTAATATCGTGCTAGAAATGGTATTAGAAACCCAGTGGATATTTTATTTCAGATGATACTAAAACAGATTATGGTCATGAAACAGAACTCAAGCTTCCCTTCAGTTACTGTGTCATATTTGCAAAGGAATCAATGCAGCAAGTATCTCTGCCTCCCATAGTCACAGAACAAGTGGCTCATGTGCTCTTTCATACAAGAATTTTAAAGCAAATGCAACTGGCCTGCTTAGTGCACCTCAGTGCTAGAATCAATACTAAAGATGGAAAGGGTACTGGGTATTTATTGTGAATTTAAGCTTTTATACATGGATTCAAGTTCACTATAGTCCATTGTGATGGGCTTCTGATTGTTTGTATTACATGACTTGGTTTAGTGCCGGAAACCAATCATTGTTTCACTAATTAGAAAAGTGTGGGCAAGGAACCTGGAAGGCTGGTCAACCTTGAAGCTCTGAAAGGTCAGAGCCAACCACTCCCTATCTAATTGAGACAATGGTAGAGGAAGCAACTTCTGCACCAAATAATCACGTAAATCCTTACTGATAAGATGATCTGCCTGTTGCTGGAATTGCCTGCCTCAGGGCAATGGGTGTATCCCAACCCTGAATAAAAGGGATGGCAAGGCCGAAGCAAAGTGTAGTCCTCTTTTGGGCTTCCACCTGGCCCCCATTTCCCAAATTAATGCTTTTCTAATCTCTCTCTCTCTTTTAATACATTTTATTGATTTTTTACAGAGAAGAAGGGAGAGGGATAGAGAGTTAGAAACATTGATGAGAGAAAAACATCGATTAGCTGCCTCCTGCATACCTCCCACTGGGAATATGCCTGCAACCAAGGTACGTCGTGCCCTTGACCAGAATTGAACCTGGGAGCTTTCAGTCCAAAGGCTAATGCTCTATCCACTGAACCAAACCGGTTTTGGCTCTAATCTCTTTTCATTTGTGTTCGGCCTTCTCCAGAACACGAACCCTGAACCATGAAGGACGTGAAAGGGGTTCCCACAGTTTAGGACAGTTTCATAATTTGCAAGTGCTTTCACAGCAACCCTACAAGTATGAGGTCGGTTTACATTAACCCTAAATTTACAAAAGAAGAAACTAGGATCCAAGACAGGTTGAACAATGGACCTAGGACACAGTCCTAGGACATCGCCAGGCTTGGTTTGTAACCGAGTTACGCCTGACCTCAGAGCTCTATGCAGGTAATCATGACTCCACTCTGGCTCCAGGAAAAACAGCACAGAGCTTATGACTTTAACATTGCTTGATGGCCTTTTCACATAGGATGGCTAGCTCGGTCAATGTGGAGAGCAGACACCACACTCCTAGACACTGTGAGGTCTGTCCCACTCACCCAGTTATCACATTTAATTGCTCTGTCACTTATTCTCAAGCTGAATTTTTAAATGTTTTGTTTGGCCTGGGCGGAGGGGGAAACTTTAGATTTCTTTCTTTTTAAAATATATTCTTAGCGATTTCAGAGAGGAAGAATAAGGAAGAGAGTCAAAGAGAAAGAGAAAAACATCAATGATGAGAATCATTGATTGGCTGCCTCCTGCATGTCCTCTACTAAGGATGGAGTCCACAACCCGGGTATGTGCCCTGACCGGGAATTGAACTGTGACCTCCTGGTTCATAGGTTGACGCTCATCCAGGGACCCTTGCTGGCCAAGCAAAACTCTAGGGTTCTTGAAAGAACAAAATTTACATCAGACAAGGAGAATGTGCTCACGAGTCAAAGTGGTCAATCCTACCGTATCACATTGTAATTAAATGCCAGAGAAGAATCAGTGTACCTGTTGAATTTGTGAGAGGGCTCCACATGCCATGGAAGGAAAGAAAGACAGTCTGAGTATTCTGTGTCCCCGATTTGCCTGTTTTATATATCTATCGAAGTAAATATGAGGAAGATTTATGCAACACTTCACAACAGAAGACAAAAAAATTAGCATTTAGACTGTTTTCAACAAACCATTACATGGAGCCTGAAGATCAGGAAAGAGATCCAGGCCAGAGATGTCTTTGGAGTATTGTAATCAAAGCATGAGGTGGAGGGCATGGAGAGAGAAGGCTCTGTAAACAAGCTAATGCAAGCCAATTTGTCTGCTTCAAAATCCCCGTGGGACTGGAGTGTTACACTGGGGTGGAATGAATAATGTTGAAAGAGTCTAAAGTACAGGGGACTACGCTTAATTGGAAGAAGGAGGAGAGTAGACTAGGAGTGAAATGGAGCAACAAAATTAAACTTTGATGAACTCAGGAGGTTCTTACAGGGAAAGGAAAAGGCAAAAACGATACCATTACACTCCTTTTATTTTATTTTTATATAAATTTTTACCGATTTCAGAGAGGAAGGGAGAGGTACAAGGAGATAGAAACATCAATGATGAGAATCATTGATCAGCTACCACCTGCCTAACCCTCTACTAGGAACGGAGCCTGCGATCTGGGCATGTGCCCTTGACCAGAAGCAAGCCTGGGATCATTCTCTCTGCAGGCTGATGCTCTATCCAGTGAGCCAAACCACCTAGGGCAAGCCCTCTTTAAAACGAAGAGACAATATTGTTAATGCCCTAGGGCCAAAGCTTTACTAAAACCCCATAGCCGGACTGGATTTCCCTGGGCAAGTTTTTCTCTGGGACCAGAGTTCTAGGACTTTATACATATTGATAGGCCTCATCTTGAATAGGTTGCCCATCTTTTACCTGCACACATGTAAGAATATAGGAGAATGACATGGCTTTTCAAATGGAGGATTCAGGGCTGAGAGGAGAAGGTAATTCAAAAAGCACATATACCATCTCCGTTAAAACCAAGCATCTTGGGTGTGAAGAGAGCAGAGCGCCTGAAGACTGGCTCCTCGGTGAATAACACATCCAACAGCAACTTGGGCTTACTCCTCATGGGTGGCAGGATGCTATGACCTTCCTGTGACGTTACACCCCACATATAAAAAACACACAAAAAGCTGAAACAGTTTTGGCTCAGTGGATAGAGGGTCAGCCCGCGGATTGAAAGGTCCCGGGTTTGATTCCGGTCCAGGGCATGTATCCTGGTTGTGGGCACATCCCCAGTTGGGGGCGTGCAGGAGGCGGCTGATCGATGTCTCTCTCTCATCAATGTTTCTAGCTCTCTATTCCTCTCCCTTCCTCTCTGTAAAAAAATCAATAAAATATATTTAAAAAACAAAACACACACACACACACAAACAACAATAACAATAACAACAACAAAAAAAAGCATCAACCCTTAAATCATACAATTTTTTAGTGGGGGAAATGGGATTAAAAGTGGGACTCTCTGGCTTCTGAAGTCCCCAGTTTACTCCATTACACTCCATAGCGTCTCTCCAAATTTATTTAACATTTTAAGTTTTCTAGAGTTTGACATTTCTGAGGCTCTGCTAAACAATGTCTTAACAGGATTAATAATAAAAGATTAACTTCTTGGCTATATCTGAGTTAAAAAAAAATGGTTAGTTTACGGTGCTATCATGGGTCAGTCAAAATACCCTATAAAATTGTATTTAGTTTGATTCATTCTTCTTGTATGAACCAAGTGCTTACTTGGAAATGTTTTAGGTGGCTACAGTGCAGCCTGAAGCTTGAAGGGAGTCTGGGTGGACACAGGGATACTAGCTAGAAGGCAATGGGAACAATCCAGGTGAGCATAATGCAGTTGGGCCTGTTGTAGAGTGAACATGGAGAGAAGTGGGCAGACTTGAGGGTAAGTAAAGGGGAAATAATGCAAGGATCTTTGGTACCCTGTTTCCCCCAAAATAGGAAAGTGTCTTATATTAATTTTTGGTCCCAAAGATGCACTAGGTCTTATTTTCAGGGGATGTCTTATTTTACCATGAAGAAGAATACGGTACACATTTATTGTTGAACATAAAAAAAGGAAATTTATTACCTGAATACGGTACGGTAGTAGTTTTCATCACAAACCAGCTCACTGATTGGCCGCAGCACAGCCAGAGCTATTCAGGCAGTGTGAGGTCTCTTTAAATCAGGAGCCAGACACCTTACAGGGGCTTTATATTCTGGGAGGCCTTATGTTCGGGGGAGACCTTATTATCGGGGAGGTCTTATTTTTGGGGGGATGCCTTATATCACAGCGAGAGGCAAAACTAAAAATAGGTCTTATTTTCGGGGGATGTCTTCCTTTCGGGGAAACGGGGTAGTGTATTGGATGCAGAAGCATAAGAAGAGTTCAATAGATTTATCTATAATTATGGCGATCAATGAAAATATCCTCATGAGGCCCTAACTGCTTTGGCTCGGTGGATAGAGCGTCATCCTGTGGACTGAAAGGTCCCAGGTTCGATTCTGGTCAAGGGCATGTACCTCGGTTGTGGGCACATCCCCAGTAGGGGGTGTGCCGGAGGCAGCTAATGGATGTTTCTAACCCTCTATCCCTCTCCCTTCCTCTCTGTAAAAAAAAAAATCAATAAAACATAAAAAAATAAATTCTTAAAAAAAAAGAAAAGAAAATATCCTCATGAGGACAGACACACTCTTTAACAGACAAGAAAAAAGTTATTTCTTCGGAGTAAAGGGAGTGGCACTTGGAGTGTCATGAGTGTTATAGTAATAATAATAAGGATAAAATGAGCAAAGCTTTTCCAAGCTCAACCAACAGCCATCAAAACATCACTCCTTGGATGTAGGTAACACACAACTAAACGCTTCTCAGTGTAGGCCTTTCCATGGGGTAAGTGCAGAGGAGCGCTCCATCTCTGTTCCAGAAAAGCCAGGACTCTCTTCCTTCTGCATGTGGTGGTTGTTTCTTTATCTTAAACACCCCCGCCCCCAAGGGGCGGAGCGTCCCCGATCCCCGCCCCCTTCCGCGCAGAGGCCCCGCCCACAGACCCGTCGGCGCGCACTCGCGGCCCCGCCCCCCGGCCCCGCGCGCGGGGTTTTGGCGGGTTTCACCGCCTGCCCCGCCCCCTCCCGGCGTCCCGCCGCCCCAGACCCGCCCGGGAATCGCTGGGGCCGGCCGGGGTCGCCTCGCAGGCCGGCGGCGTCCGAGTCGGCGTCCGGGTCCTCCCCGCCCCTCGCTCTCCGAGGAGCCTGGTGCCCGAAGGCGCGGCGATGCCCGGGAGCCGGGAGCTGAGGGTCCGCTCGGGGAACCAGCCGCGGCCCGCGCCCGCCATGGAGCCGGCGGCGGGCGGCGCCTGGGCCCACAGCCGCGCCGCGCTCGACCGGCTGGAGACGCTGCTGCGCTGCTCGCGCTGGTAAAGGCGATCGCGCGCGGGGCGGGGGGCGGGGAGGGCCGCGGGGGCCACGGCGGGGGCGGGGGGCCCCCCATCTCGGGAGCGGGGGTCTCTTTCCCCGCCTCCGGTGCCCTCCTTCCTTCCCTGCGGATCCCGCCGCCCAGGGAGCTGGTGGGAGCCGTCCCCTCCCTGCCTGCCCCCCATTCACATTTCCGGGTGACTCTCTAGCTTTTTCTTTTTCTTTCTTTCTTTCTTTTTTTCCTTCTCCCAGCAAATCCAGCTCAGGTGGTAGTTCTGGAACTTGGCGGGCGGAGAGCCGCCGGGAGGTGCGGTGGACACGCGTGCGGATCCGGCCCCGCCTCCTCCCGAGTTTGAATCTGTGCGGCTCTTGGGGCGGGGCCCTGGGTCCTGGTGACCAGCTGATTAGCTGATGCCGGGGTCCTTTAGGCCAGGCCTGCAGCAGCGGTCGCTCCTGGCGGGGCTGGTCTCCGACCTCTTCTCCATGGCAACTGTTTTTTTTTGGGGGGGGGGGGGGGGGGGAGAGAGTTTGGGATTGGGGTTTCTTCCTCTTGAGAGATGCTATTTTGTGTGTATGTGTGTGTGTATGTGTTCCTTTTTATTTTAAATGTATTTTTTATTGATTTCAGAGAGGAAGGGAGAGGGGGAGAGAGAGGGCCACATCAGTGATGAGAGACAATCATTGTTGCTCTGCGGCCACCTGCACGCCCCCTTCTGGGGATGGAGCCCGCAACCCCCCTCCCACGTGTGCCCTGACCGACTAGATTGCTTGTGTGCCTTCCTGTGGTTATTGCACCGTGTGAGTCCCGAGTCTATAAAGTTTTCATCCCATCGGGAGACATCGTTTTGATGACTGGTCCTCCTCCTTGCTGCTTTCCTGTTCGCTCTTCCTAGTGCAGAAACCCAGGTGGCTTATACAGGCCGAGAAAGCACTTTTCAGTGCTTCTCAAGCACGTACTGAGCTCCTGTTCTGTGCACAGCTTAGGGTTTCTGCCTCACTCTCCCTCCGCCAGGTTTTCTCTCTCTCTCTCTCTCTCTCTTTTTAATATATTTTATTGTTTTTTTACAGAGAGGAAGGGAGAAGGATAGAAAGTTAGAAACATCGATGAGAGAGCGACATCGATCAGCCGCCTCCTGCACACCCCACACTGGAGATGTGCCTGCAAGCAAGGCACATGCCCTTGACCTGAATCAAACCTGGGACCCTTCAGTCTGCAGGCCCACGCTCTATCCACTGAGCCAAACCGGTCTTAGCTAGGTTTTCTCTTTGTTGTAGTTGTTCCAGCCAGATTTCCTTTTTTGGACTGTTTTAAATTTTTTTTGTCTCTGATTTCCAACTTGCAGAACGTAGTCACACATAAAGTATAAGTCACATCGCAGCTCTTCCTTTAAAAACGAAAAGGACTTGATTGTCACAAGTTTTTTTTTTTCTTTAAATATATTTTATTGATTTTTTTACAGAGAGGAAGGGAGAGTGATAGAAAGTCAGAAACATTGATGAGAGAGAGACATCGATCAGCTGCCTCCTGCACGCCCCACAGTGGAGATGTGCCCGCAAACAAGGTACATGCCTCCAACCGGAATTGAACCTGGGACCTTTCAGTCCGAAAACCGACGCTCTATCCACTGAGCCAAACTGGTCTCGTCTGATTGTCACAAGTTTTGCACTTCAGCGTTGTTCACAAAGACTTTAAAACTTAAAAAGTGGCACTTTTGCTGGAATGAATGCCCAAAGACATTCTGAGTGCGTTCTGGGGGCTTTCTCGTAGACAGAGGCCATGCATCTGAGCATCGGGTTTTGAATGGCTCTGCTAGTTGCTGTGATGGGAGCGGTTGTAGACAGGCCCGGACAGTGAATTCAAGGAAAGTGACATGTTCAGAAGGGACGTTTCCGTGTGGGAGGCACTGGGGCAGCCACATAAGACCTCACTGGGACTGCACGGTCATGCGGCCTGATTTCAGGTCCCGGCTTTGACGCTATTGAATTGCCCAAGTCATTCAACCTCCCTGTGCCTCGGTTTCTCCATCTAAGTGATGATAGTGCTCATGAATAATAATTTTAAAAAAATTACTGAGCACCTGCAGAGTGTCAGACACTCTTCTAGGCATTTGGGATTCATTAATGAACAAAGGAGAACAACCCTTAGGAAGTTAAAATTCTATGGGTGTGAACAGCCTAAATGAAATTACACATGTAAAGAAAGTGCCACGTGTGGTAGTTGTCATAGAATATGTGATAATAGGTGTCTTATAAAAATATAAAAAAGCATAGTCTGCTTGCTGAATGGTTTGGGAGAAAGAAATGAAATAGGTGATTTATATGAATAATCTCTAGGTGGTCCCGAAATTTAATAAAGCCAGTTGTACTTTTTTAAAAAAAATAATTTTTATTGATTTTTTAGAGAGAGGAAGGGAGAGGTACAGAGAAACATCTATCAGCTGCCTCCTGCACACCGCCTACTGGGGATGTGCCCGCATCCAAGGTGCATGCCCTTGACTGGAGTCGAACCTGGGACCCTTCAGTCCGAAGGCTGATACTCTATCCTAGGGCACCAGTTTCATTTTTTTTTATCCCTTAGCAAATACTTTTCCAGTTTCTAACCGAGCACACAATTAAGAGCCACATCACATAGACATCAAGTAGCGAGGTCTGGACTTGGAGTACAACTCCAACTTGACTAGAGAATGATGTTGAACTCCAGTGGTTAAAAAAAAAAAAAGTTTAACATGTGAACCACTGATAGATTAGTGACTAAACCTCAACCGTTTCTTTGTGTATTTGAACATAGGGCTCTGCAAACTTTTTCTATAAAGGTCAAACAGTAAATATGCTAGACTTTGCTGGCCACAGTCATTATTTTTGTGCTTTTACAACTCTGGACCTAAAAAGCAACATTTGTGGCTCAAGGGCTATTCAGAAACAGCCTTCTGACTTGATTTGGCACGTAGGCAATGGTTTGCCAAGCTCGGTTTTAACAAGTAAAATGTCTTAAGTTTAAAAATCCCTTTTTGGTGTAAAATTTTGTATCACACGGCTTTAGTAGTATTAAGAAATTGTTTTGGCCGAAACCGGTTTGGCTCAGTGGATAGAGCGTCGGCCTGGGGACTGAAAGGTCCCAGGTTCGATTCCGGTCAGGGGCATGTATCTGGTTGCGGGCACATCCCCAGTAGGGGACGTGCAGGAGGTGGCTTATCAATGTCTCTCTCTCTCATCGATGTTTCTGGCTCTCTCTCTCTCTCTCCCTTCCTCTCTGTGAAAAATCAATAAAATATATTTAAAAAAAAAAATTGTTTTGCATTCCTCTCCTGCTGTCTGCATGTTTGGCGCTGCCTGTAGTGGGACAAAACCTTCTTTTCACCTCTGCCTGTGCCTAGTAGCTACCTGGCATCATGGCTCGAAAGGAGCAACTCAGGATGGTCTGCTTCTCGTTTTTGCTACCCATCATTCAGAGCGATGTCACATTATTAGAAATTGTGTGTCGGTACGTATGTCCTTTTACCGAGTGTCAAAGCTCTTCCCAGAGGGCTAGTGATTGCCCCATTACCCTCACATTCAGCGTGCAGCTGGATCTATTTTGCAGTAAGCATTACTTGCGGTTGCAAACAGATTGGCTACATTATAGGACATCCTTTTCTTGACCTTCAGCAAAAGTATGGCTGCAAGGTGCACTGAGGAAATTGTTCAAGAGGCCAGATGTGACATTTGTGTTAGGCCCAAGCCTCACAACCAGATAGAAGCTATTTAAAGATTTGGAAATAGGAGCTAGGAAGACCGTATCATTTGAGAGGCTGGCAGAAAGCATAGTAATAATGTGTTTGTGTTCCTAAGGAAAGCAGGAAATGATTACAGGTGCCGCAGTGTGAAGCCCGGGTATCAGATGATACTGTTCTGTGAGTTAAAACAATTAGATGCCTCGACATTTTATTGGAGGCGGGAGTTGGGAGGGTGGGGGGGTGGTGTCCAAGAAAATTGTAACTTGAAGTTCTAGCACCTTTTAAATCAACTTTTAGGAAACAAGTAAAAAAGTAATTTGTGGTTTTTCAAAATAAGCGATTTGATTTTTCTTAAATTATCTCTTGTCATCTAACAAGCGATCAGGTTTTTAAGAAATATATTTTATTGATTTTTTTTTTTTTTACAGAGAAGAAGGGAGAGGGATAGAGAGAGTTAGAAACGTCGATGAAAGAGAAACATCCATCAGCTGCCTCCTGCATACCTCCTACTGGGGTTGTGCCCACAACCAAGGTACATGCCCTTGACCGGAATCGAACCTGGGACCTTTCAGTCCACAGGCCGACACTCTATCCACTGAGCCAAACCGGTGTGGCCAGGCAATCAGTTTTGAGGCAACATGCTCAGTGGTTAAGAGCATGGATTTTGGACTCTGGCTTCAAATTCTTGCTCAGTGATTTTGGGCCAGTTCATCTTTGTGTGCTTCCTTTTTTTCATTGTAAAAGGAATTAGTAGTAGTTTGTACTGTATAAGGTTGTTGTGCAAATTAAATGAGTTCATACTTATGAGCTACTTAGAACAGTGCCAGTTAGGTTGTAAGTGCTACCTGAGTGTCTGTAAAGTACGGGATAGATTTCCTGACTCCAGCAGTCAGCTCTGCCTTTCTTTGGGAGTTTCCAGTGTTCAGAGGCATTCGCAAAGGCCAGGGACCCTTAATTGAGATGGGCGCTCCTTTTGGTTGTTTCTGGCGCTGGTTATTCATTAGGGCAACAAGCAGTCCCTGAGACACTGGGTTGGAGGGAGTATGGTGAGACATTTTCTACCCTTAAGGAGCATATGCTTAATTCTAAGGGATGAAATGTGCACACATTCAGGGTAAATTATGATAATTATGATGAAGGCCAAGGGGATGCCCAGAAGAGTACTTGGATGGAGCCAGTAGAGGAAAGCCCCTGAACGTGGCCTTGGGGAGAGTTTTATGAATGGAGCCAGGTGGGGGAGCATTAGCAAATGGTATGCTAGCAATTATTGTAGAATAAAAGTAGAGGGAGTCAGGTTGGCAGAGAATTAAGGCAGGGTCAAATCATACAGTGATTAGTAGCCTAACACACTATTCAATTGGTTTAGACGGAGGCATACCTGGCTTTACTGTGCTTCACAGATGTTCTTTTTTTTACAAATTAAAGGCAAAACACCCCCTCCTTCCCCAGCAAAAGCTTAGGATTTGATTTATTGCGGCACTCGGTTTATTGCAGTGGTCTGGAACCAAACCTACAATATCTCTGAGATATGCTTTCAGTTACCTACTTCCAAGGAGAACAATTCCTGTAGCTTTCCTGAGACTAGTGTCCTCATCGATAAAATGAAGAAAATGGATCAATTAGTATTTAAGGCTCCCTCCAGTTTGCAGATTCCATAATTATTAGAGTCCATTAAATGCTATTTAAAACTTTTTATTGAAGTTTAACCTACATACGGAAACGGGCACATATCATGCGTGTTCAGTATGTATCATATAGCCCTCCGTATTGTGATTTTATTTACTTAGGTTGTATTTTAGTTCTTTGATTGATACCTGCCTTCAGTTATACTACACATTTCATAAAGACAGGTTTAGATTGGCAGCCACAGTGCTAGACACACAGTTTCTTAGTGTTTGTTATATTAATGCATGAAAGCTTTGAAATTGGAAATACTAGAAGGACCTGATTAATTCACTTGACTCATCATGAATCTCCTCTAAGTACCTGGGGTTAATTACCCATAGTAAACGCTACTAAGGGCAGGGCGGGTATAGAAGGTACAGGTCTTTCCCCCTGGGATTGTGAGCTAGAACCACAACATGAGCAGTCCTATTACAGTCCTACACATACCTGGTGTTATATAGGGCTGTGACGTCGACACGCTGAGCACCCTTTAATACTGTCCCCCATCGCATAGCGGATGGTCTTATAAATGAAGTTATTGGTCAGCAAATCGGAAGCTCAGAGGAGAGAGCTTTTAGGCTGGAAGTACAGCTCTGCATGGAGATGGCAATTGAAGGCATTGTTTTAAAAGTGAGGAGGGAAGAGTGTATACAGATGATTGCCTAGGCCTGAGCCTTGAAACGCAGCATTTGAGCATCAGGAGGTAGGGGTGAAGATCAGCAGTTACTTAGCTACTGCTTTGCTTTGGAGAAAAGGGAATTGAAGAGAGAATAACCAAAATTATTTGAATTGGGAATATATAATCTCTGTGGCTTGTCTGTCTCATCTCACATTGTAGGTTCTATTATAATTGGTCAGTAATAGAATCCTATTGTCCCTTTGACTTTTGGGATATTTGACTCATTGATTTATTCAGAATCTATTGACACTAAACAATTAGGTGTGATTTTTTATTTTTCCTATGTGATTTGCTTGAATGTGGCATCCTATCTAATAAAAGAGTTATATGCAAATTGACTGTCACTCTAAGACACAAGATGGCTTCCCCCATGTGGACACAAGATGTCCACCTCAAGATGGCTGGCAGGAGAGGGCAGTTGTGGGCAGCTGAGGGTGACCAGGCCAACAGAGAGGGCAGTTGGGGGAGACCAGGCCATCAAGAGAGGGCATTTAGGGGACCAGGCCTGCAGGGGAGGACAATTGGGGCAGACCAGGCCTGCAGGGGAAGGCAGTTGGGGGAGGACCAGGCCTGCAGGCGAGGACAGTTAAGGGCGACCAGATTGGCAGGAGAGGGCAGGTAGGGATGACGAGGCCAGCAGGAGAGGGCAGTTAGGGGCAATTGGGCCAGCTGGGAAGCAGTTATGCATCGATCAGGCTGGCAGTGGAGTGGTTAGGGGTGATCAGGCTGGCAGGCAGAAGTGGTTAGGGGCAATCGGGCAGAGGCAGCTGAGCAGTTGGGAGTCAGCTGTCCTGGATTGTGAGAGGGATGTCCTAGATTGGAGAGGGTGCAGACTGGGCTGAAGGATACCTCCCCTCCAACACCCCCGTGCATGAATTTCGTGCACTGGGCATCCAGTATAAAATAATGACAAAATATGATGCTTCCATGCCATCATCCATATTATTTACTTGTTAACAGATTTGTTTATTCTTGTAAAGATGAATATTGCAAATTGTTTAATTGGCTTGGAGGCCTGTGCATTTAGGTGTTAAATACGTTGTTCCACATTTTAAAATACCTTGCAATTCTCTAAAATGTAAGACTACTGTGGTAGCTATCTTGTCTAATATTAAATAGCTGTTGATATATTATGGAAGCTTTGGGAGCCATTCAGTTAAGAAATAGGTCTGTCTGATAATCTCAACTGAATTTACTACATTTTTTTTTCTTTGCAAAGAAAATTTTATATCAATAGAACCTTTAAAAAAAAATAGTTGGTTCTTACTAGTTCTTCCCTGAGTTGTGATCCTCTGCACCAATCTTTCCAAACTCAGTATTATAGGTAAAGTAACAGAAGTGCTACTGCAGTGAGAATTTTCAATGCACAGAAATTCTGTTACCCGTCAGATGCCTTTGCTTATTTTTCTAGATTTTTTTCTATCTAATATCTATGTATATTAAACAGAAAATAGGGGAAGGACCAAATAGAACTGTTACTATGCATTCATTTTGTGTAGAGTCTTCCGTTTGGTTCTCTCACTGAGGATTTATTGAAACCCTGCTGTTCAGATAGCACCGTGTTGGTAGGTAATAGTGTGCTGGGGAAGCTCAGAAAAAAATTAAAGTCAAGATCTCCTGTCTGTAGGGCTGCAATCTGTTTTGAAACAAACAAGAAAAACGAACAAACAAAAAACAGAATCAGGCAGATAAAACACAAAATATTTTGTTCTCAACTAGATACCATCTCTCTGGAACGTCGGAACGTTTTGTAATTCTCTGAAGTCATATGTATAGTAACGTGGCTTATAAAGCGACCCAGCTTGATTCGAAGTCCCTTAGGAAAGAGTGTAACACATTCAGCTTTGCGCCCACAAGGAGAAAATCCTGAGATGTCTTAAGTTAAATTATAACAGGTCTGAGAGTAAAAGCGAGAGACAAACAGGGGTTCATCAGTTAACTGCAGTGCAAAACCAACAAAAGGCTGCTCACACTCCTTGGTGTATGTTGGAATCATCGAATTAATTTCCAGGTGGCTATATCCAAGATTATCCAAAAAGGATAGCTGGGACTCAGCTGGCCTATCCCAGAAATAGCCCTGCTATAGATGTATATTTTTTATACATCTTTAGCTAAAGTAAATTCTTTCTCTTGCCTACTTGATATATAAAAAATATTTGTAAAACTCTAGCCGATGAACATAATTGTCTCCATGCCCTAAGATCTGTCTTTCTGCCTTTTATTTATTTATTTATTTATTTTTTCTAGCAATGGCCTAATAAACCCTTTCTTTTAAAAAGCCTTTTTAGCTGTGGAAGGTAAGATTTTTGTTTACATGTGCTTTACATTTCTGGTGCAAGGTACAGGTTTAGCATAAGTGATGGCATGGAAACGGGTACTCAGGAATTCTTGTGCTGCTTTGTGGTTAGTGGCATTTTTATCATCCCGGGCAGTATTTGGGTAACTCAAAGGGCCTGAATAGTTTTGGGGGTGGAGGATGAGTGTTCTAGGTGAGGGAGAACAGTCAGAGCAGTTGTGGGCTTGGAGATGGACCCAGGGTATTTGAGAAATGGTACAGAGACTGACCTCAGAGAGCACAGAGTTTTTGTGAGCAGTGGTAGAAAAGGTTGTGCTGGGGACCAGAGTTTTGCTCCCCCTTAAATCTGTCCTTCAGGATATTGATTCAAGACTGGTTATTAAGAAACAAAGGACTCAGGAATTGCCTACTCCCCCTTGAAAGTCCTAGACCCCTATCTCTTTCTCCTTTGTCCAAAATGGCACATACACCTCAGCTGCTCAGTGTCTTTTTTTTGGGTCTCATGTACATCTGTAATAAAGTTGGTACATTTTCTCCTGTTAATCTGTCTCATGTTAGTTTGATTATTAGCTAGAAGAGCTTAGAAGTGGGCAGAGAAATTATTTCTTGTGCCAGGATTAAGGCCACGGCCCAGAGTTTTTGTTCTATATTAAAGTGTAGACCGTCAAGCATCTGGCTAGTTTAGCTTGTGTTCCTAGCCGCAGTCCTTTCTGTACAGGGTCCATATGTCCCTGGATCATATGGCTGTTTAAGGCCACACAGTCAGCAAGTGCGTGTCAAGCAAGGAGCAAGTGAGGGTAAGGGAGAAGCAGAAAGCAAGGGAGAGGAAACTCTTTGGCGATTCTTAACCTTCCAAGATTTTGCTCTCTTGCACTATGGCTTCACCCAATCTAGACAAGGATCTGTTTCCCAGGCCAGATTGACACACAAGCCCCTGTCCTTTGTCACACCGACTTCACGGTGCATGTATCGATCTCCCTCTGGGTGCAATTCCTTCCCCCAGTGATCTGCAGGGAATGGACTGGGGATTCCCTGGGGAGCGTGAGGTTGTGGCTTCCTGGTAAAGCTGCTCAAATGACCATGCTTACAGTGTGTGGCTCCCCTTAGTTCTCTTTCTGTTATTAATATTAATAAACTAGCTAATTATGACAATAATATATAGATAAAGGGCTCATAGTCATCTTAGAAAGGAAATGTAAGGTTAGAAACAGAAGAATTAAAGCATCGAGTCAGATATTGTCAGAGAAAGCTAGAATGCTGTGGACTGCATGCATCCTGAGGGTAGGCTTACATTCATGGGTAGGAGAAGCAGCAGGTTAATAAGAGCTGGAATAGGCAGGTAAATAGAGAAAATAAAGCTCAGTGGAAGGAAAGGTTTTGGGAAAGAGGGTGATGTAAATGTTATTTCATGGAGAGGTCACAGAGAGTGAGGCCCCAAAATGCTTGGAGAGCAGTTTCAGCAGTGGGAAGGTAGAGCTAGCAAGGAAAGGAGATGATTAAGCTGGATAGAGCCCTTTAAAGAACTTGGGAAGGGGAGAGCTGGTCAAAAAGTAGAATAGGAAGCACAATCTAAAGAAAGCATTTTTTTTTCTTTGTTTAAGTTGAAGTAGAGATGATCTGTGTATGTTTCTATGTGATGAGAGAAGGTGATGATAATGATGACAATAGAATACTTTAGGAGCCAAAGAAAATGCGGGATCTAGGGACTAATATGGTAGCACATGTTAAGAAGGAAAATGAAGGAGATATTTTTTATCGGTGTGTGGAAGGGGAGGGTAAGCTTATAGGTGAAGAGGTAGGAATGAGTAGGTGGTGAAAAGCTCACAGCATCTGGCTGCAGTAAGGTTAATGGGATTGAAGAGCAGGGGTATCATTTGTTTATTCACAACATCTAATACATCACTTTGATAGTGGCACAAAGATAAAGAAGCTACCACGTAAATTTATAGAGATATATTTGTATGTCATTCTATTTTTTAATGATGGTTATTGATAGCCTGAGAGTTGGCCAGGAAGCAGTGGACTGTGGGATCTATTTGGCATTATAGATTTGTATGCCTGAGTGTGTCTAAGAGTGTTTAGAGATGCCTGAATGAAATTACTCCTTTCTATGACTAATAAAAGAGTAATATGCAAATTGGTCATCACTCCAATACACAAGATGGCTGCTCCCATGTGGACACAAGATGGTTGCCACAAGATGGCCAGCAGGGGAGGGCAGTTGGAGGGGGGACCGGGTCTGCAAGGGAGGAGGAAAGTTAGGGGCAATCAAGCTTGCAGAGGAGGGCTGTTAGGGGTGACCAGGCCTGCAGGGGAGGGCAGTTAGGCATCAATCAGACTTGCAGGGGAGTGGTTATGGGGTGATCAGCCTGGCAGGTAGAAGCAGTTAGGGGCAATCAGGAAGGCAGGCAGGTGAGTAGTTGGGGACCATGATAACATTTACTAACTTTATAATTGTGTCATAATTAAGTCTTACTCTTTTTTTATAGTCCTGGATTGTGAGAGGGGTCCCAGATTGGAGAGGGTGCAGGCTGGGTTGAGGGACACACCCCCCCATGTACAAATTTCGTGTACTGGGCCTCTAGTATGTTATTAAAAAAGTTACAATTTGTACCCAATTTGGTAGTTGTTATTTGAATTCAGCAAGTATCCTTTACAATAAAACTCTAATATGCAAATCGACCAAATGGGTGAACAACTTGTCACTATGAGATGCACTGAGGCCTAAGGTAGCAGTTGGACATCCCTTAAGGGGTCCCGGAGTGTGAGAGGGTGCAGGCCAGGCTGAAGGGACCCCCTGTCTCCCAAAGTGCACGGATGTCGTACTCCGGGCCTCTGATTAAAAATACTTAATCAGGATGACCACATCCTTAACATCTGCTTTGAGAAAAGAAAGAAATATAATGGTGTTGGGCCTTGGATTTATGAAATGTTGGGTATAAGTTGTTTATTTCTGAGTGACTAAGTCTTGATTGTTTTCCTTTCTTCAAACAGCACTGATATTCTGAGGGAGCCTGTGTGTTTAGGAAGATGTGAGCACATATTCTGTAGGTAAGTAGTTATGGCTTGATACATTACATGTTGTATATATCAGATATATAATTAATACATTGCTATGTAACAACTATGCTTTTTACAAGTAATAGTCATGTATTCATATAGATGATA
>PVJN01024185.1:0-31469 GCA_004026805.1 Lasiurus borealis | reverse complement strand
TAATAAACCTTGATCTTAAATTATAGGGATAACTTAGAGGCTTGTCGCACCAAGATTCATGCAATAGGCCTTCCTTCTCCTGGCTACTGGCACTGGTATTCCTCCAGCACCCGGGACCCAGGCCTTTACTCTGCCTGGAGCCTCCAGTCTTCGCTCCAGCTGGAGCGTAGCTCCTGTAGCTCCCTCTGCCCCCCCCCCCGCCCTCCTCCTCATAGCAGGTGTCCCGTCCTGCCCAGCCATTCCGTGCCTGCATGCGTGTTGCCCAGAGACCCAGAGCAGCTGGGGGGCGGGGCTGCCACCATCTTTGATTAATTTGCATACTCACTCCTGATTGGCTGGTGTGAATCACAAAGTGATGGTCAATTTGCATGTTTCTCTTTTATTAGTGTAGATAGCTTTAGAACTGATTATCCTCCTGGCTTCCTATGAGAATATAATCAATTGAGGTACTTAAAAAAAAACCAGATTCCTAGGCCCCTCCTCCAGAGATTCTTACTTATTTACTTTTTTAAGGCTTCTAAAAGTTTATTTATGTTAATTGTTTAAAGTATTACAAATAGTAGTACATATGTCTCCTTCCCCCCCCCCCCCCGCATTGACCTCTCTCCGGCCTTCCCTACCCCCAGCACATGCCCTCACCTGTCCCCCCAGTGTCTTGTATCCATTAGTTATGCTTATATACATTCATACAAGTCCTTTGGTTGATCTCTTACAGCCCCTCCCTCCCAACCTCCCCGTACCCCCCAGTACATGCCCTCACCTGGCGCGCCCCCCGCAGTGTCTTGTGTTCATTGGTTATGCTTATATACATGCATACAAGTCCTTCAGTTGATCTCTTACAACCCCCACAACCTCTCCTGCCTTCCGGCTATAGTTTGACAGTCTGTTCAATGCTCCTTTGCCTATGTATCTGTCCCCACCCCTCCCAATTCTTTTCCTTAAAAAATCTTGCCTCTGCAGACTACAAATAAACCTATAAGAACAAAAAATGTTTGAGTTCCAATTTCAATGTCCAATAGTTATGAGTCCCAGTTTCAATGCCAAACAGTTCCTTATGTGTACATGTCAGCAATGGTATCTGGATGGTGGACAAATGGTGGCAATGCAGGTCCGACCTTCTCTGGTTTGGTCCTAGGCATCCTGTAGCGAATCACAGCTGCTGACTGCTAGCATGGCAAAGTGTCTTCAGAGTCTTCCATCTCTGGACTGTTTCTCCTCTTGTTTTTGTGGTTGGAGCAGACCTGTCAGTTCCTCTCTGTTGCAGGAGTCCACTTGGTCTTGGAGTTGTTTTCTGAAAGTATATAAACATATTCTCAACCAAAAGTTAATAAAGGAGTCTTTTCTATAAAACTGACTTGGGTCCTTTTTATTTTTGCCCAAACGATTTTCCTTTGGCTTATTTTGACACTATGTGTGTTTTTCATGGGTGTCTTGCTGTTAGCATTACAAATGAAAATTAATTTTCTAAAGTAAAAATTTTCTAGATGTAATTTACTTACCGGATATTTTTCCTTAAATGATATTATCCTACCATCCCTCCTTTTTTAATTAATGGAGACTTTTGTAAATTTTTAATGAAATCTTGATAACTTTAAATTTTAATTTTTTGCACAAAAATATGACTGCTTTATGTTCATTCCATGTTAAGCAATTTTACCATGAGATGAACTACCAATAGAATTTTTAGTTAATACTTTAGAAACAGCTTTTTGTCCAGTACAATGAAATTTTCTTGAATATTCACTTATTTCAATTAGCCAATTTAAATTAATCTGAAAGCTTGATTCCTCTTTTACTGTCAAATTTAATACTCTGCCAACAATCTTAAATTACTCTGTAAATATTAGTGGAAAGGATTATTTGCATTCTTGAGTAGGCCCTGAGCATTCCTGGTGCTAGGCTGGATTTAGATATAGGGTAGCTGCTGTAGGCATGTTTCTCTCTGTTACCTGGGTCCCTATCTGAGCTGGGCCAGAGATTCTTATTTAAATGGTCTAAATTGAATCCCAGGTGATTCTGATCTGCAGTCAGGGCTGCGTACCATTGCTTGCAGTGGTTCTCAACCTTTTTTAATGCTGTGACTTTTTAATACAGTTCCTCATGTTGTGGTGACCCCCAATCTTAAAATTATTTTCGTTGCCACTTCATAACTGTAATTTTGCTACTGTTAATGAATCATAATGTAAATATCTGATGGTCTAATGTAAATATCTGATGGTCTAATGTAAATATCTGATGGTCTTATGATTCATTAATAGTAGCAAAATTACAGTTATGAAGTGGCAATGAAAATAATTTTAAGATTGGGGGTCACCACAACATGAGGAACTGTATTAAAAGGTCACAGCATTAAAAAAGGTTGAGAACCACTGCAAGCAATGTCCCTCATGTGTTTAGGGAATTATTTTGTACCTAAAAGCTGTATTCCTTTGACCCCAGAAATGAGACAGATAGCTTCTAGGCCCTTGGCTATTTCTGTCCCATTTTGGGGTCCCTGAGGAACAAGAACTTGAAAGGCAGTTTGTAATTTGACTCTGGACTGTCGAAAGGCTGCGTAATGGAAAATGAAAGGTGGGCTAAAGAAAAACTGCAGTTTTGGGCAGCAAATCCCTGGCAGAATCAGGCTAACTGGAAGCATTGAGTGTTCCTGCTGGTGACCCTATGTCAAGTGAAATCCTTTCCTGCTCATGCCCAGCCTGTTTGTTTCTCACTCTCTCTTTCATATGTGCACCTCTCATTCCCATGCCCCTTCTCCCATTCAGGAAAGCCCAAGCACAGAGGAATGGGGGAAGAAGCTTCAACAAAGTGGGGCACTCAGAGGTAGAAGGAGGAAGAAGGAGGAGGGAGAAGGATTTCCTGTTTGGGCCTGAGGGAACTTTGGGTTTGAGAGCGGAAAAACTGTTTCTGGGTTGGGGCTTTTTTTTTTTTAAATAATAGAAAAGAACATCCTTTGTTCTTGAAGAATTTCCCCAGGGTATAGGTGAAAGTGGAATCTAAAATAGGCTGGCTGGTGGAGAAGTTCTTAGGTTCATGAGTTGAGGAGATGAGTTATGAGGACCAGTGTGAAAAGTACTCTGAATCATTCCTAGAGCATTCAGGCATGGGCACAAATGGAATGGGTGGTGGCTATTTGGTAGTTTCAATGGGATTCCTGGCAAGGACCCCTGTCAAGACTCAGTGAACCATTGATGTCTAGGTTTATTTCTGATTCATAACTTCACTGTGACCTTGGATCTCTAGCGGGGGGTGGGGGGAAGTGATTTGTTGATGGTCTGTCCTCATAGGTGGCAGCAATGGCCCTTTACTTTCTATGAAGTACTTTTGCACAATTACTTTTTCTGCTCTATTAATAACTTGTGAAGTAGTAAGTATTACTGCCCCCATTTCACAGATGAGGGGCCAACAGAGGTCAAGTGACTTGCCCAGAGTTAAACAGCAGAACTGGGACTGAAGCCCAGGTTTCTCAGATGCCAGAGCCTTTGCTCTTTCTACTCCATCCCAGCTTCTCTTAACTGGCATTTGGATAGCCTATTCTAATTCTACAAGAGTTTTAACAAAAATTACTTCTTTGTCTCAATGCTTTAATTTCAAAAAATTAAAGCAAGTTTTTTACAACTTTTGGGAGCTTCTTCAATAGTAAAGAGGAGAGCAAGGGAAATTTTGTTCATTATCAAATGCCAACCAAGCTTAAGAACTCAGGCAAGGACCAGTGAAGAAAACAAAAGATGAAAGCAAAGATCAGGGGGCAGGGTATTTGATTCATAAGGTGAGAGAATACTAATAGGATTGTAAGATGGGGCCACCATGGAAGAATTACTTAGCTTGCTATATTAAAATTATACATGATATATAAAATCCTGGAACATTAACCAAATGAACCTAACTAAAATCCACACCCTAGGTCCAAATGTGGCTAGTGACTTATGATGTACCTCCCCTCTGAGTGGAATGACCTGAGGTCTGCACAGAGACTCGGGGGTGCTGGCTGATGAAAGCCATTCCCTAGGGAGTGAGGATAGGAGCCAAGGGCTGTAGGCTGGCAGTCCTCAAAAGGATCAGCTAGGAGCCACCATTTCCAGAGTTGTGGGATCTTGAAAGGAAAAAGAACGACTTCATTCCCTGACCAGAGGTGCTTGGTTAAAAGGATCTTAAAGAAATGTTTGATAAAGTATTTTCTGACCAAAGCTATAATGACTAGAAATGAATCTTTCAAAAGTGATAATATCTTGTCATTTTCTCCTAATAGTTGTCTCTGGTTTGGAGTAAAGTGGGGAGGAATAAAAGTGGCATTCTTCCCAAAGTCTGAAATTACTGTCTCAGAACAGACTCCGCTTTATCCAGACTAGATTGCTTTCAATGTTTCCTGTGCTGCCTAGCAGCCTTTATTGCACTGGAGTTTAGAAAGATACTGATCAGTAATGGGGGTCTCATAGCTTAAACTCCAGAAATTTTTATAGAAATACACACACTCCTGTATACACACACAAATAGAGACAGCGCCCAGTTCTTGATTATCCATACAAATGGAGAAGGTGTCGATGACATGGAAAATGGAAAAATATTTAAATTTATTGTAAAACCAGAATTATTGCTTTAAAACATAACCAGACCATTTATTTGGGGCCATCTCTTTTTCTCCTTCTGTGCCCAACTCTTTACTTCACCTCACCTTATCTTGTTGCCCTATCCATTTTCTCTGTCTGTCCTCTCCTCTTAACTTTCTTCTCTCTGTGGCTTTTCAGTGCTCAATATTCCTCTCATATTTTGTCTGTGTTTCTTTCTCTACAATAGTCAACTTCTTTTCAAAGATTATCCTGGCCCCCTGAACTTGGTAAAGACACACACACACACACACGCACACACAAACTTTTATAGATAGAGTTTACATTGTGTGATGGTTTCTCTCTGGTTAGGCTTAATTTATTTGCATAGAAGAACTGATTTCAGAGTGTGTTTGTTTATTTGTTTGTATGTTTATTGGTGGATGTTATTGAGATTTCATTGGTGACCTTTTATTTTTAGTAAAAAAAAAAATCTATGAAAACAAAGTAATGACAGTGATAAAGCATTGAATATAGAAATACTCTAATTGGATATCAAGTTATAGAAATAGTATTTATCTTCTTACCTCTTTAACTCAATACAAATAATTAATACATTATTTATTTAATTATTTACTATATCAAGAATCAAAATTGGCCATATGTTAGCTATACATTTGGGAAAGATATTTGGAAGTATTTTGTTGTTGTTCTGAGAAAGTACACAATGAACTATTGACCTATTATGATGTATTAGATAAACCATGCTATTGTACACAAAGCATTAGCATCCAAGTATAAGTATGTATTCTGATAAAGATGGATAATGACTATCCAATCCACCTTGGTTAGTCATATCTCTTTTGATTATAGAGGGTGGGTTTTTTTAATTGACAGAAGGCATAGGGAATATGATTTCAGGGATGAAATTTCTTCTTAGAATTCTGGTGGAGAGGTAGGGATATTTCTGAGCACTCTTATTCTGTAAAGAGAACAAATCCTTGGGATCCAAGATCTCAGCTCTCTCCCACAAATGAGAGAGGCTAACAAACATTTCTCTGATTATCTGTGAGCTGCATCATAATGACAGGTTTGTAGCTCTTCAAGCCTCCTAGAAATGTAAACAGTAACCCACACCAAGGAAGAGAGCAACAGAACTGTGTTGAAACTTGCTATAAGGGAGTTTCTCTTGCCAACACCCCAATATGATTGCCTGTGCCAAAGCCTGTGCACACATTTGTATCACTTGAGAGTAAGCTTCTGTTTTCTATTAATATTGGGTATACAAGAGGATTAGTGCATAAAAATTTGTGCACTCGGGGGGTCCCTCAGCCCAGCCTTCACCCTCTTGCAGTCCAGGACCCCTCAGGGGATGTCTGACTGCCAGCTTAGGCCTGATCCCCCGCTTCCCATGGGGGGAGTGGGCCTAAGCCATACTTGGACATCCTTAGCCCTGCTGAGGAGGCAGGAGAGTTCAGCCCGGCTTGTGGCTGAGCGGGGCTTCCCCAGTGGGAGCACACTGACCACCAGGGGGCAGCTCCTGCATTGAGCATCATAGCGACCAGTCATTCCACCCTTAGGGTCAATTTGCATATTACCCATTTATTATATAGGATGTGTACCAGAAACAAGACGCATTGATTTTGAAACCAGCTCTTGATTATCCATACACATGGAGGTTTCAATGACATAAAAAAATGGAAAAAATATTTGCCCCACAACTTGACCCATGTGGCACTCAAAATATACAAATCACAATCCACTTTAGGAACTAATGAGCAGTGGTGACTTCCTTTAGCAATGCTTTGGGCCTGTTGGGACCAGGACTGCCATCAAGGACAAGATTAGCCTTAACATTTAAAGGGCTATACACATCTTTTTCACAACGGGTTTGCCGCCAGAACGCAGGTGTCCTAAAAACCACCATTAACACAAGATGGGAAAGGAAAAGACTCACATCAACATTGTCGTCATTGGACACGTAGATTCCAGCAAGTCTACCACTACAGGCCATCTGATCTACAAATGCGGTGGGACAGACAAAAGAACCATCAAAAAATTTGAGAAGGAGGCTGCTGAGATGGGAAAGGGCTCCTTCAAGTATGCCTGGGTCTTGGATAAACTGAAAGCCAAATGGGAGGGAGGTATCACCATTGAAATTCAAGACCAGCAAGTATTCTGTCATTGATGCCCCAGGGCACAGAGACTTAATAAAAAACATGATTACAGACACATCTCAGGCTGACTGTGCTGTCCTGATTGCTGCTGCTGGTGTTGGTGAATTTGAAGCAGGCATCTCCAACAACGGACAGACCCATGAGCATGCCCTTCTGGCCTTCACACTGGGTGTGAAACAGCTGATTGTTGGTGTTAACAAAATGGATTCCACTGAGCCACCCTACAGCCAGAAAAGATACCAGGAAATTGTTAAAGAAGTCAGCATCTACATTAAGAAACTGGTTACAACCCTGACATAGTAGCATTTGTGCCAATTTCTGGTTGGAATGGTGACAACATGCTTGAGCCAAGTGCTAATATGCCTTGGTTCAAGGGATGGCAGGTCAGCCGTAAAGATGGCAATGCCAGTGGAACCACACTGCTTGAAGCTCTGGATTGCATCCTGCCACCAACTCGTCCAACTGACAAGCTGGCTGAGTGGAAATTCTAGGAGGAAAGAGTCTCACAAAGATTCATAGGAGCTGAAAAAAAGCTGAGGTACAGAGACACACACATGGAGAGGACAGGTGGCAGAGTGCCTCGCTGGCTTCCTCTAGTGGGAAGGAGACAGAAACTCCTGACTGCACTGAACCCCAGTTCTGGGCAAGACTCATAAGGGGTGAGTCAGGATTGTCAGGAAGAGGGAGGAGTGCAGGGAAACTCAGGGGAGCTGCGAAAGGCAGAGGTCTGGAGGCGCATGTGGAGTGTGAGTAGAGAGGGCTGCAGAGATTACCGAGGGACACTGACACCCAAGAGCCTCATAAGGCAGGGCTGACAGGAATCCAAGGCTGTCTGCTCAGCCCTGAGACTCTACCCCATCCAAGCTGAACATAGAGGCATTTGCAATTTTGCAAGTCTTGTCTCATAAGGCTGTCTCCAGCACAGAAGTTCTCATGACATAGACATAGCTGATCCTCACAACCATTGTCTTGGAGATCAATTCCCCTCAGTGATACCAACAACAATCAAGACTTAACTACAACAGGCTTCTACACATAGTCCACAAAGGGGTGCACCAAGAATATCCACCTCAGGTAACTAGGGAGGCGGAGCTAAGGGGCCATATAGAACAAGTAGCACACAAAGATACTCTGTCAACTCAGTGAAAATGCAGAGACAAAGAAACAGATCACAAACAAAAGAAATGGAGGAAAAAAAATGACTGGATATAGAGTTCAAAACCACAGTTATAAGGTTATTCAAGAATTTCCTAGAAAAGATAGATAAATTTAACAAGATCTTTGAGGATATGAAAAAGGACCAACTAAAAATTAAACATACACTTACTGAAATAAACAATATTATACAGAGACCTGATAGCGGACTATAGGAATACAAGAATCAAGTTAAAGATTTGAAATACAAAGAAGCAGAAAACACTCAACTGGAAAAGCAAAAGGAAAAAAGAATTCCAAATTTTAAAGATAGTGTAAGAAGCCTCTGGGACAGCTTCAAGCATACCAACATCAGAATTATGGGGGTGCCAGAAGAAGAGAGAGAGCAAGATACTGAAAACCTATTTGAAGAAATAATGACTGAAAACTTTCCCCACCTGGTGAAAGAAATAGACTTACAAGTCCAGGAAGCACACAGAACCCCAAACAAAAGGAATCCAAAGAGGACCACACCAAGACACATCATAATGAAAATGCCAAGAGCAAAAGACAAAGAGAGAATATTAAAAGCAGCAAGAGAAAAACAGTTACCTACAAGGGAACACCTATATGATTGTCAGCTGATTTCTCAACAGAAACTGTGCAGGCCAGGCGGGAGTGGCAAGAAATATTCAAAGTGATGAATAGCAAGAACCTACAACCAAGATTACTCTACCCATCAAAGCTATCATTCAGAATTGAAGATCAGAAAAAGAGTTTCACAGATAAGAAAAAGCTAAAGGAGTTCATTAACATCAAACAAGTATTATATGAAATTCTGAAAGGTATTCTTTAAGAAGAGGAAGAAGAAGAAAAAGGTAAAGATAAAAATTATGAACAACAAATACATATCTATCAACAAGTGAATATAAAAATCAAGTGAATAAAAAATCTGATGAACAGAATAAACTGGTGAATATAATAGAATCAGGGGCATAGAAAGGGAGTGAAGTGACAATCCTTGGGGGGAAAGGTGACGGGGATGTGGGAAGGGACTGGACAAAAATCATACACCTATGGATGAGGACAATGGGAGGGAGGTAAGGGCAGAGGGTGGGGTGGGAAACAGGTTGAGGGGAGTTATGGAGGGGAGGGGAAGAGGAATAATTGTAATAATCTGAACCATAAAGATTTATTAAGTTAAAAAAATAAAGGGGTATACACATTACCATATTAAAATGGTATTTAATTTTTTCTGCAAAAAATTTTTTGTTTGCAAAAAATAATCAGTATACTCTGCTTGATCTTTCCCGTTTTCTGTTCACTGCTAGGGTTTTGCTTCCAGCCTCCAGAGCTGATGAGAAATAAATACATTTCATGTCTACGTGGGAGCTCCTTTGAAGGACTGGAATCTACCAGAATCCTCACAACTCTTAAAAACCCTTTGTAACCCATCACATTTTTATCATAGCAAGAGCAGTGTCTAGTTGATATTGTGTATTTGGGGTCTTTTGTTTTCTTTTAAAATATCACAAATAAATAATTTTAACTTTTCTATAGGTTTGAATTTTTCAAAATAAGGAAATGACACAAGTATTCATATTAATTGTAAAAACTCTGCTATATGACAGAAAGTGCAGAGTCCTCATTTACCACCTACTACTACTCCCTTCCCAGAGATAACCAAAGTTACCACTTTGTTGTGAATCTTTCCAGATTAATTTCTTTTCATTTAAAAACACATATTCATATATAATTGTTTGGGTCTTTACTTTTACATAAATTGGGATCATGCTATATTAATATAATATGGTGGCTTCTTATTTATTTATTTATTTATTTATTTTGGAAAGAATTTATTCTGAGTCAATTCATTGTGTATCTCCCAGATATTTTCACATTTCCCTGTAGTGATTTGTTAGATGTGGTAACTTCCTTTTTAAAGACTTATTTTTTAGAGCAGTTTTAGGCTTACAACAAAATTGAGAGGAATACAGAGATTTCCCATATACTCCATGCTCCCACACATACATAACCTATTATCAACATCCCCCACCAGAGTGGTACATTTGTTACCAAGGATGAACCTATATTGACTCATCATAATCACCCAAAGTCCATAGTTTATCATATGTTCACTTTTAGTATTGTACATTCTAGAAGTTGGATAAATGTATAATAACATATCCATCAGTGTAACATCATATAGAGTATTTTTACTCCCCTAAAAATCCTCTATGCTCCTCCTACTAATCCCCCCCACAACCTCAACCCTTGGCTACCACTGATCTTTGTCTCTATAGTTTGGCCAGTGGCTTATTTTTTTTTTTAATTTAACAACATATCCTGGACAAAGTTTTCTGTCACTAAATTGTTTATCAATAATGGTTATGTGTGCATGGTATTCTGTAGTATAGATGTACCACTGTTTATTTAACCATTTTCCTAGTGATGGACTTTAATGCTGCTTCTAATGTGTTGCTTTCTACAGAATCCAACTCTCCCAGCATTGAACTGTTCTGTTGAAAATGCCCATCCGACTGTTTCTTATTATGCTCGTCCTCAAGTGGCATCCTACAATACCTACTACCATAGCCCTCCTCACCTGCCACCATATTCTGCTTATGACTTTCAGGTATGTTTTTAGAGAAAAAAGAACTCTCCATTACCCTTGCTCTCATTTATGTTCTCTTGTTCTCTCCTTAATCACAGAACCTCCCTGATATGTATGAGGTAGCCAGGCTCTCTGTCCCTGATGGCTTTTAGCAGCCTTTGGATACCAGTGACTACCATAAGGACTGTATAGGTATGCAAATATAAGATAGATGAGAAGGGCGATTAAGACATAAGAGGAGAAGAAACAGAGAGATGGAAGAATAGAGGAGAGAAAGATTAAGGTATCTCAAATTGCCTTGACCTACACCAAGGAGAAGGTGGTACTCAGTCCAACAATGGCATTTTCTATTTCTCTGCCACAGGAAGAGGCCTCATCCTGATCCTTAGCACAAGGACATTCTGAGCAACACAATGGTTTGAATAAGATCTGTAATAATCCTTTCTTTTTCTCCAGACTTCCTAACTAGGACTACACAGAGAAAATATTTTTATAACTCCCCCCTCTCCTTTGTTGTCCTATTTTCAAATAGGTCGGGAATAATGTTACCAAATTTGCACTTTCTTTTTTTTTAAATAAATCTTTATTGTTCAGATTATTACAGTTGTTCTTCTTTACTCCCCCCATAGCTCCCCTCCACCTGGTTCGCACCCCACCCTCTGCCCTTACCACCCCCCACCCTGTCCTCATCCATAGATGTACAATTTTTGTACAGTCTCTTCTCACACACTCCACACCCTTTTCCCCATGAGAATTGTCAGTCCACCCCTTTCTATGCCTTTGATTATATTATATTCACCAGTTTATTCTGTTCATCAGATTTTTTATTCACTTTATTTTTAGATTCACTTGTTGATAGATATGTATTAGTTGTTCATAATTTTTATCTTTAATTTTTCTTCTTCTTCTTCTTAAAGAATACCTTTCAGAATTTCATATAATACAGGTTTGGCAGTGATGAACTCCTTTAGCTTTTTCTTATCTGTGAAGCTCGTTATCTGACCTTCAATTCTGAATGATAATTTTGCTTGGTAGAGTAATTTTGGTTGTACGATCTTGCTATTCATCACGTTGAATATTTCTTGCCACTCCCGTCTGGCCTGCATCGTTTCTGTTGAGAAATCAGCTGACAGTCGTATGGGTGCTCCCTTGAGGTAACTGTTTTTCTCTTGCTGCTTTTAATATTCTCTCTTTGTCTTTTGCTCTTGGCATTTTCATTATGATGTGTCTTGGTGTGGTCCTCTTTGGATTCCTTTTGTTTGGGGTTCTGTGTGCTTCCTGGACTTGTAAGTCTATTTCTTTTACCAGATGTGGGAAGTTTTTAGTCATTATTTCTTTAAATAGGTTTTCAGTATCTTGCTCTCTCTCTTCTTCTGGCACCCCCATAATTCTGATATTGGTATGCTTGAAGTTGTCCCAGAAGCTTCTTACACTATCTTCAAATTTTTGGATTCTTTTTTCTTTTCTCTTTTCCAGTTGGGTGTTTTTTGCTTCTTCATATTTCAAATGTTTGACTTGATTCTTGTGATCCTCTTATATGCTGTTGGATCTCTGTATATTATTTTTATTTCAGTTTGTGTATGCTTAATTTCTAGTTGTCCCTTTTTCATATCCTCAGGGGTCTTGCTAAACTTATTGGCCTTTTCTAGACAATTCTTGAAAAACCTTATAAACATGATTTGAACTCTATATCCAGTCATTTGCTTTCCTCCATTTCTGTCATTTGTGATCTGTTTCTTTGTCTCTGCATTTTTTGCTGTTTCTCTGAATTGACAGAGTGGCTTTGTGTGATAGGTGTCCAAAGGGCCCAGTGGCTCAGCCTCCCCAGTTACCTGAGATGGACACTCTTGATGCAACCCTTTGTGGACTGTGTGCAGTCTTGTTGTAGTTAAGTCTTAATTGTTGTTGGTATCACTGTGAGGAATTGACCTCCATGCCAATTGGCTGTATCAGCTGTATCTACGGTGGGAGAACTTCTGTGCTGGAGACACCCTTATGAGACAAGACTTGCCAAAGCCTCTGTGCTCAACTTGGATGAGGCGGAGTCTCAGAGTGGAGCATATAGAAATGGTTTCCCATCAGCCCTGCCCTAAGAGGCCCCTGAGCCTCAGTGTCCTGCAGTAATCGCTCCAAGCACCTCTGAGAGAAAGCTGACTTCAAGTTTCGTCCACTGCCTGACAGTCCAGTTTCTCCCCGAATGAGTCTGGGTCCCCAGAGTCTTGCCCAGAACTGGAGTTCAGAGTAGTCGTGAGCTTTTGTCTCCATCCCGATTGAGAAAGCCAGCGTGTACACAGTTGCCAGCTTTCTTGGCACATGTGTGCCTCCATACCTCTGCCTTCTGCAGCTCCTCTGAGTCTCAGTGTGCTTTTCTCTTTTCTTCTAGTTGTAGAATTTCTACTCAGCCAGCCTTCCTGTGGTTCTGGATGATATCAGCTTTGTTTTTTAGTTGTAGTTTTGAAATTATTGTGCAAGGCAGCAGTTTAGTTGTTTACCTATGCCACCATCTTGGTATCTCTCCAAATTTGCACTTTTCCTATTTCATTTTGAACTAAGCACAAAAAATGGAACAAAAAAAGGCTCTTAGTTAAAAGGGATTCATTGTGTGCAGAGTACTTTGATTAAACAAATGAAAGGATTCTTTAGACATTTTTAGTGGTGGTAAACTTGGCCACAAAAAAAAGTAGAATTGCACTAAAATCTGGTTAATTCAAAATTTGGGAACCAAAGGCAATATCTTTGAAGGAAGGGAGGCTCATAATGAATTTAATTCTATTGATTAAGAGCCCATAAATGCTCCAAGGGGATATAAAAGCAAGAGTGTTTGGAGTGCTTTAGAAATGAAAAACTCTTGGGAAACCTAATTTTAGGTTCAGATTAACAAAATAATTGAAACTAGAAAGCCCCATATAGTTGAATAAATCACATATTTGTTTGGTTTAGATACTGTTTGGCAGGTCTAGGACTCCACATTGCAATAGTAATACTGTTTGCCCTAGAACAACACAGTTTTGAACTGCACAGGTCCACTTATACGTGGATTTTTTTCAATAAAGACACAGCCCTTTGTATCTTAGGCATCTGTAGATTCAAGCAACCACTTGCTGGAAAACAGTATTTTCCATCTGTGATTGGGAATCTGCAGATATTTCTGCATTGTCCTATGCCATTTTATATAAGGGCTTGAGCATCTGGGGATTTTGGTACTTGTTGGGGGTCTTAAGACCATTCCCCATGGATATCAAGGGACAACTGTACATATAGTGTGAAGATGGACTTGTTTGCTGTTATAAAATACAATACTAGAACCAGGAGGTGTCCATTAAAACTTGGAAAACATAATGTTAGAAATTGTTTTAAAACCTACATATCCACAGTTAATTTAGGGAACTTATTACCTAAATAGATGATGTAAACCAGAAAACACAGGTATGTTAAAAAATGCATAGATAATTTCAGTTGTAATGGAGGCAAAAAGAAAGGAATCATTTAAGAGAATGCAAGGATATTGAAGCTAACATGAGGATGGTCATCATTCTCTTTGGTCCCTGTAATAAAAAGCCATCCTGAGATAGAGGGGCAACACATGAATTCAATGAAGAGGATGTCTCTACTTTCTTATATCAAAGTAAAACATATTGATTATAGGAATAGTCCCTTTATAATGAGCCCCTTAAATAGGAACAATGATCTTCCTAGTGATGGTTGCTGCAAACTCTAAAATAGGAAGTACTCTCTTAGAGTATGGAGCCATCTCTCCATCATTCCTCATTCAAACACTGCTCCTGGGGGAAGGCAAGACTGGCAATGCCAGTGGTGACTCAAGCTATTGGTTTCAGTTCAGCTAATGTTTGCTTTGTGTTCCCATGTGCCAGACACTGTGCTAAGAGCTATGGATAGAGAAACTGAGGTAGAGGCCCTGCATTACGAATGAGACAGTCTCTAGGCTTGAGAAATTGATAGGGGACATCAGTGGGGACAAAAAAGTAAATAGACTATTACCAAGAGTGCTATGGAGACCCAAAAACAGGGTATCTAACCCAGCAAAGAGATCCAAATCTATTAAATATGTTTTTATTGGTTTTTAGATAGAGAGGGAGGAGGGAGAGATAGAAACATTGATGAGAGAGGAACATTGATAGGCTGCTTCCTGCATGCCACCTACTGGGGATTGTGTCCACAACCTGGGCATGTGCCCTGACAGGGGAATCCACCTGGAGACCTCTTGGTCCATGGGATGACACTCAATCCACTGAGCAACATTGGCTGGGCAGGGATCCAAATCTAGCCACCTTACCCAGACCTACACTATGGGCTCATAGCAGAGCCTCCAGGGATTTGAGGAGGACTCTACTTTTTAATAACAGCTGCTATACACTCAGCACTTTATATATATCAACCACTATGCTAAGAAGTGTTTTACATATATCATCTTGCTTAGTCCTTTGACAAAAATACCCTTGTCATTGCCATTTTAAAGTTGAGATGACTAAGTCATGGAGAAAGTGACTATCTCACAGAGATATTAAGTGGAAGAGCAAGGGTTTGTATCCAGGTCTGACTTGAGAGATTGGCTTGAAGTTCTTTGGAAAAGCTGTACATTTGAATACAGCACAGACCTTTCCCCCAGTTAATTTTAGGATATTTATATTTCTACTGGTTTAAATTATGGGCTTCCTAATCATGACTCAGAAAGGGTCTCTTATTACATTATTAAATTGCTCAACACTGCAGGGGCTACTGGGACACATACCTCTCCTAGTTCTTTCCCTAGGTTCAAACTGTCTTTTGTATTTCCCTTTTGGAGACTTTATAGTTGTATGATGGGGATATGAGGGATATGTTTCATGATTTGCTTCCCTTTAGAACTTAAATGGTATTTTGTTCTAGTATTTGAGTTTAGCTGTTTTGTGTTCACTAAATTCCATTTCCTTATACTTTTATAGGAGGAAATACCAATCTTCACCCAAGAAAGCCAACAGGATGGGGAAACATCTGCTTATATTCTCAGATAAATAGAAATCAGTCAGGCCCTGACCAGCCAGGTAGCTCAGTTGGTTAGAGCAGTGGTTTGCGCTCTGTTGAGTAATGAGTTTGCCGACCACTGACCTAAACTCTCGATTCCAATAATTATAGGCTGTTGTTGTTCCTTGTGATTAAACCCCTATCCCAATGGTCAGAAAACTCATTAGTAAACAGAGCAGCAAACTGCGAGCCGCAGTTTGCCGACCACTGGTAGAGTATCGTCCCAATATGCCAAGGCTGTGGGTTCAATCCCAGGTCAAAACACACAAGTCTCTCTCTCTCTCTCTCTCTCTCTCTCTCTCTCTCTCTCTCTCTCTCTCTCTCTCTTCATTTAATTAATAAATAAAAAAAAACACATTTAAACAGAAAGCAGTCAGCAAAATGTACACTAGTTCTTGTAATAAAACCACTAGAAGCACAGACCTCACCTCCCCACCCCAAAAAAGCCAGAGCTCCCTATGCTCTTCTCGGATTATAAAAGGGCCCAAATCATATCAGAAAAAAACTGACCTTTCTAGACTTTCTTCTGGATGACCTCTCCATTCTGCTCATTTCCAAATAGGACTTCTTTTTCCTTTTTACCCCAAAGTTGATAGAAGGAAGAGAAAAGAGATTTATAGGGTTTTGATTGAACCCCTCAAAGTTATGCCCTTACTGGGTAGCTGTCCAATTAGGAAGCTTGGGAAACATTTCTTGTGGACAGACATGAGCAGGCACTTGGGTCTGATCAGCTGGCACCTGAGGCTTCTGTGAGAGTTGAGCTTGGAGAAACAAGACTCTTTCAAACATCGGGCTCCAAGGTGTCCTTGTTTCTAATGAAATGCCCATCCCTCAAGGCAGGAAGGAGATAAACTGAGACTACCTTTGCCTTCCTGCTTATCATTCCAATATTCACTTTTCTTGCCCCTTGCACTCATTTCCCCATTACCTGTCCTTCAGCTCCAGCCAAGTAGTCCAAAGTCTGTCAGGTCAAAAGCATCAGTTTCCACCTCTCCTGGGAAAGTCAACCCAGTGTAGCTTTATGTAAACCACTTAAGGATTCCAGCCATACTTCCCAGGCTAGCTGCTGGGAAAGTCCTCCTGCTTTATTCTAACCATGGACTGATCTGTTTTCTGTCCATTTGGTGAATTACCAAGTTTAGCTTAAAACAAAAGTCTAAGCCTATGAAAACTGTAAGCACCTCTGTTTATGCTCTGTATTTAACTACATGAGGATACACACTAGATTTCATCTTAGGCATGAAAAATGACTCATTATAAATTGGACCCATTTAATGAAAGGTTTGCTTTCCTGGGGGAGGTGGTGTATAGCATAGGTTGCTGAGAGCCTTAGAAAGTGTTCTTGCTGCCACCACTCAACTTTTTCTCTTTATTTTCCTCCTCCTGCCAAGGTTTTCCTTTATTGTCCTCTTTTCTCTGGTTTCTGACCTCTCCCTTCTCTTCCTTCTCTTTTTAGCTACTCTTCTCTCAATCTCCCCTGGCTTTTCTTTCTGGGGCAGGAATAGAGTGGGAATGCAAAGACCAGGAGACTCTGGATTTTCCCCTGGAAACACAGCATCTCTTGCTGGTAATCTTTATCACCTGGTCAGTGCCAGGGCTATTTCCCGAATTACTATCTCCCAGTACTTCTGAAGAGAGAAGCCCACTGTGACAGAAATGCAGGTTGGTCTTGTAGAGTATGGGTCAGCCATGTTGCAGAGAAGGGGCAGGCAAAGATGCAAGACAGCTGTGTGTGTCCTGTAAAGGTGGTGGTCCTCTTATAGTGCCATCAGCCTGTAGGCACCCTAGCCTATAAGAAGCGGCTTAGGAAGTTTTAGCCAACTAGGCCTAGCAGTAGGCTCATTTAGTCGGTTTTCATGCTTTGTGGTGTGCAAGGATTCAAAGCTCTGTTCTTCTGAGTTGCCTGTCCCACTAGTAAAGTTGACTTTTAGGCAGGAACCAAAATGCACTAGGCTAGCTCCTCAGCTGAAACAAAGCCAGATCTTTCCCAAGGTGCCTGCCTGTTGCTAGGAACCATGCACTGGTACTATGGGCCCTTCCTCCCCACACCCAACAACTTAAACCCCAAGGGTGTGTGGACTGCAGCCAATGAGCCCTGTAGCTCTGCCAAAAGCCCTTCAATTTTATCCTTAAGATTCCAAGCATCCTCAGAGGAAGTGAGAACCATCCCACCTCTCCCCCCTGGCCCATACTTCCCAAACATGAAACTCGGAAGTGAAAATAAAAGACTGTTGTACCACCCCCTTTTATTATCAAAGTATATAACTGCCACCCACAGCAGCTGCTACCCACAGAAGCCTTTAAATGCCTCTCAGGACAGAACTGCCTTTAACTCCACTATAGGAAATGTGCCTCTCCCTTTTGTGGCTGGGAACACATGAAAATGGCCTTCTGACTCTACCCATCCTTGAGCTGAATTCAAAGGGCAAAGTAGTACCACACTCCCAAAGAGATTTGTCCCTGGTGGGGTTTTGCTCTCCTCTCTGGTTTAAAGGAGAAAGCAGCAGAAGAGGAAAGAGGGAGAGAAGGAAAAAGAGTTCTGGGACACAGAGTAGAAAACAAGGGAATTCACCATACTGATACATATTCTCCTGGCGGGAGGAACAAAATTGAGATTTTAGAAAGGAATCTGGCTTGAATCCACTGCCTCAAGTTGTCTTGCCTTGAACCGTTTTGCAGGTTGTATGAACTTGTCATTCCTTCATTCAAGATGAAATACTGGTAAGGGGTGGGGTGGGAGAAGAAGGGGGAAGATTGCAGCTAGTGTCTTCTCAGTCCTAACATTAAGTGGTAAGGGACAGATATTTTAGTGTCTCAAATAAAGCCTAGAAACCTGGGCAATGGTCAGGACTGTGGATGAGGAGAATCAGCCAACTGGTCTCAGGCTGACTCTAGATTGTTCCAGGCCTGGAAAAAAGACATGATCTACTTACTCAGAGTCTGACCAACTGAACAAAGTAAAGGTGTGACCTCTCTGAACAGTACTTGAACTCTTGAGAAATTTTGGTGTAAGTGGGTTTTTTAAAAAAGTATAATGACTCCTCCTAGAGTTGGAACTATTCTCCAGCCATATTTGTTGGCTTATGTTTGCTCTTCTGGAGAGCCTAAAACTAACTTCTTGCCTCTTGCCATCCCTATAGCCTCCTCTAGCCTTCAGGTCTCAGCCAGGCTCCACCATTGGAGCAAGGCAATGATACCCATGAGATGTGACCATATTCTTTGAAAATAGATATCATTTTTTAAAAACATGCCAACTTCATCTTATATACTCCTGACATTATAAGTCATTCATTCAATATTTATTGAGTACCCACTACTTGCCAAGCTCTGTTCTGAGCTCTGGTGGATATAGCAATGAACAAAACAGGCCAACTCTTTTAGAGCAGGAAAATCATTAGAATCCAGGAAAAGAGAAGGGGCAAATGACACCTAACATGCCAATTCATTTGGTATTTCTTAAATCCAAATCTCCTTTCTCAAAGACCACCAGTCAGACAACATAGAGTAAAATGGAATCCTCAGTGTCTCTGCAGCTTGACATATAGCTCCTCTTATTCATGCCTTTATTCTTTTCTCTCCCACTTACTCTGTTCTTAGGGCGGGGTGGGCCACAGTTAAGCCAAAATTGAAATTGAAATTATTGGACTTAGGACTCCAGATCCAGCCCTAACCGGGTTGCTCAGTTGGTTAAAACATCATCCCATACACCAAAAGGTTGCAGGTTCAATTACCGGTCAGGGCACATACCTGAGTTGCGGGTTTGATCCTTGGTCAGGGTACATATAGGAGACAACTGATCGATGTTTCCCTCATATCCATGTTTCTTTATCTCCCTTTCTTTCTCTCTAACAATCAATAAAACATATCCGTGGATGAAGATTTAAAAAAAAAAAAAAAGACTACAGATCCAAGAAAGCCATTTAGCCTCTCTGACCTTACTTTTTGTTTTATGTGATATATTCTTGTAGCAAAGACTTCCCCATGTATTAGTGCCTTAACATCAAATGTTCTTAAGGCTCAAATTACCTTTTTGAAGACTAGTTAGGATACTATTGCCATAGCTCAGAAAGCGGTATAGAAGTCTTGAGTTACAAACATGGAAAAGGGGTTCAATGAGTGGGATAGGAGCAATCCAAAATATCTCAGCATGAGCTTCACAGCTTGAGTGACCAAGAGAAAGTGTGTTCATGCCCCTCATTAACTTTGTGGTTTTAGCTCTTTGTTGTTCCAAACAGAAACAAATTTGGTCTACATTTCATTTTTAAATAACTGACTTTGGGGAATTAAACCTCACTGCCCAAATTGATGTTGTTTTATTTTTTTACACAGCATTCTGGTATCTTTCCACCCTCGCCTCCTTCTGGACTTTCTGATGAACCCCAGTCTGCCTCTCCTTCACCCAGCTACATGTGGTCCTCCAGTGCACCACCCCGTTACTCTCCACCCTACTACCCGCCTTTTGAAAAGCCACCACCTTATAGCCCCTAGAGGAATGTCTGCTGGCTATTGGGATTGTTGTGGCTTTTGTATTTCTGCTTTAGTGGAAGTGTATAGGGTACACAATTTCAAGTGTGATTCTTATGCATAGTTTCAAGTTTTACAACAGCTTGCCAGGCTAGGGAAAGATAGGAATGAAGCTTATTTGTTATCAGTGCCAAACAGGGGTGGCTAGGCTGAACCCAGGACTTCTATGAAGAACAGTGCACATGCTCTAAGCAAGGCTGGGAAGCCAGCCCAGCAAGAAGCTTGTCATGTTTGGACCTGTATTACCCTATGGCTCTGCCTCTGTACTCAGCTAAAGTGTGGTTGTCATCTGTTTCATTTTCTGTAAATGGAGTGTTATCCTCAAGCTCTTGGCAGATTGCCACCCTAGTGCCTCTGATGAAGTACCTGGCTTATAGGGCCTATCTTTCCCTACTACTAAAGTCAGTTCCTAAGGAAAATTTCCCAGATGATGGGGCTACACAGTAGTTCCAATACAGAGAGTTCTGACTAGGATTTAGTTTACTTGTATCTGGGTGTTGTAAAAAGCTGCCCATATCTTTTCCTTCTCTGTGAGTATTGTAAAAATGGCTATTGTGATAATTCAGCTCAGCTTTTGTTATTGGTACCTCCCAAAGGGAAAAGTGCAATATCCATTCAAGTAGTGGGGAACAGGAATGATTGTTCTAGAAGCACTGAAATATATAGAGAGCAACATGTGAGATATTTTAAGGAGATCTGTTATACATCTGATAACTTAGGAGACAGTGGTTCTACTACATGTTGCAGTATCACAAAATACATTTGCTACAGATATAAATCTTATGGTTAAATTCAGAAAATGCTAGATTAGGTTCTTGGGTCGTGACATGAATTGTTACTAATCTTTGTGACTATTTAATCTTCAAATATTGTGCTTCAACCCTAGCAAACAGCACGTATTCTGCACCCTACCCCAAAAGATAATCTGTTTTAATGCTACTGCTCTTATTGGTCCCGTTTCTGTTGAGACCAATTATGACAGTGTTCAAGATTATGAAAGTGTTACAATGCCGCTTTAAATCTGCAAAACTTCTGTAGCTAACTTGACAAATTATTGTCTTATTGTAGATTAAAAACCATCTGGCACATTGTGGTAGGTATTTGTACAGTTCTTTTAACTAGGCATAGCTTTAAACCATCAACCTGATGGATTTACACTTTGGCACTCATGCCTTCACTTCAAAACGAACACTTTCATTGCAAACTTATGTTAACCTGAGGATTGATTTTAAAAAAGATCGATAACCCTAGACTTGTATCATGTAAAAATACAGGGGCTATAGGAGGGTACCTAATTAGACAGTTCTGCAAACAGAACACATACTGGAAATTTTTCCAGCCAATTTAGCTACCTCCTGACTTAATGGATTAGAGGTAGCAGGCAAATGCTGGTGCTCCCATCTACCTTGCAGACACCCAGCCATCAAGAATTATCAAGGCGCAACAAGTGCACTCACTGTTCACAGTATGTTTGCAAGACATTCAGTTTAATTTTCAGCACCATGAATGATGTCTCATCCAGATTTCAAATCTGAAAAACTATAATCTTTTTATGTTATATAAAATTACTATTATTTTCTATAATTCTGAGCACATTAAAATTCTATTGGATTTCAAAAAGGAATTAATAACCAATTGACTTACAATACAAGTATCAACTTGTAATATTCAATGAAATATTTTGCTATTTACACTTTACCTTTTGCTTCAGTGAATATGTATTTAATTTTTTAAAGGCATCATTACACAGTATATCCTACATTTATCACATTTCTTAAAGTGTTAAGATTCTATGACTCATTTCTATGTATTTTTCTTACTTTACAAAATAACTTGAAACAGTACAGATTTTGTAACAATTAATTTGAGCAGCTTTTTTATTACATCAAATTACATGAAGTGCATGTTACCTTAAAAATTAATATTTGCTGCTTTACTCTTTTGCAAAACATTTGCTGTAATGAAGGAATTTGTATTTCCAATATGTACCTTAACTGCATTTTGTAATATTTACTGCTTTATTCCTAATTCTGCTTTAAAGTATTGAACTGGGCATGAAATATTAAAATATTAATCCAGACCCTATAAACTGGATGCTGCTTAACATCTTTATCACTGCCATGTTGGAAATTCTGACTGCTTTTGTGATGTTTCAAATTAATAAAATTATCCTCCTCCTTACCCACTTACATACGTCTTCATGGAATCTACAAAGGGTGTCACAAATGTTCTAAAGCAGTGATTTTCAACCCACATGCCACAAGAATTTTTACAACATGCAGTACCTATTTAGTCAGCGACACTGACCTCTTTTCCCTTAGATTGTCAAATAAAAAAAAAAAACTAATAACAGCTAACACACTACCTATCCAGTGTGAATGAACCAAAATTATACCTATTTTTTTGTCAGATTGGCACAGAATTTTAATAATTAGTTTATGTGTGGCATGAGATGAAAAAGGTTGAAAATTGTTGCTCTAAAGTGACAGACAGCAGCCAACTCACTTTTTACTATGAGGGTTCAAGATACCTTGGGCATGCAAATAACCAACGTATAAAACCTAATGAATTCTGTCTTGCTGTTATCAGATACAAAGCTCCAATCTCCTGCTACAAAAAACTGGAAAAACAACAGAATATAAAGGTCTATAAAACTTCTGAAAGATAGTCTTGTAAAAAAATGCACTCAAAAATCACAAAACGTTTTATTTTTGCCATATGAATCTCTACGAACTAATATCAGGTACAGCTGAAATGTAGAACTTAAAAGTCATGATAGGGAAGATTGTACAAGTATGAATATTACAGCATTAGGTGAAAATGAACAAGGTTTCATATGATTGACAGGTGAAGCCAATGCTGTTGAACAGCAATTTTTTAGAATATGCATGCCTTGACCATACAAAATACCTTGGGTCATTTTTACCATTTGTTTTATTTTTTTTGGTACAATAGGAAACAATGCAGCATTAATTCCTCACAGTAGTTGCATGTGGGGAATAATTACCACCAAAATGGTAATGATCACTTAAACATCTTTGCTTAGTTTGAGCAGTTTCACTTTCTGTCATCTTAACAAATTGCTATTTTTTTAATAGTTCCTAGCTAGAATATTTATGGATAATTTTTCCCAGAACCAAATTTGAAGCCTACTTGAAAGAAAAGGTAAAGTTCAATAGCCAGAAAACTAAGTATAAAATAAGAAAACCCGCAATAAGTTTTATATAATGTCTTGCTGCAGATTTCCAACCTAATATATACTGTAAGGGGTGTTAACCCTTTACTAGAATTTTCCACATGAATTCCAAACTTCAAATAAATTTCTAGAAAAACTGAAGACTCTGATATACATGCAAGTAAGAGTCTTCTGGCAAAAATACAATTTAATTTTCTGGTTTTCTTCCTCCCCCCAAACTCTGGAAGATACCTTCAGTAGGCACAGTTTAAATCTCAGACTCAGAATTTACATAAAGCACAGCAGAAGCAAAAAATAATATCCATATTACTCAGAATGATTTGACATAATAGCCTGTAGAAAATACCAAGTTTTATGATGACAAACTAATTTACCTAGCACTTAAGTCTAAAAAGTCTGGAAGCCCTGCTGGCATCAGTATCACTCATACTTGTAGAGTAATTATGTCTAACTGTTGAAATATTTCAGAATGCACCTATAGCCAAAGAGTAATGCTATCAACATCTACACAGAAAGTAAATATTGTGAATCCAGAGATTGCTGAGTCTTGAGTTATAAGGTAATTAAAAATTTTCCAAGGATTAGTTTACAAAATGGTTTTTGACAGTATAGACTCACTGAACAGAAAACAGATGCACATCATTCTAAGCCTCAGGAGGCAACAGATTACTTTTTCTTTCTCCTTGTATTATTGCATATACTGATGCCTGATACCCTCAGCTACCAACTTTAGAAACACTGAAACCATTATCTTTAAATCTAGTTTACCATCAGAAGAATGATGTATACATGAGAAATTATGATTAAAGCTTTATTTAAGTCAAGAAATAGACTATTTTAAAAAATACATGGTTAAGGAGAAAGAAAATATGTTGAATTAAGAAATACTTAAGCAAAGTTACACATGACTAATAACTATGCACAACAATCTTTCAGTATCTATTAATTTTTTTTGCAAAGTCATTTACAGAAGTTCAACAAGTTAATCTTGTGATAAATGCTAGGTTCTATTTTCCAACCTGCTTCCTTTTAGTTCTAGCACTTCAATAAATTTTGACTTTATTTTCTAAATGTTTAAATATGTGTCATTTAAAAAGGAAAAAAGGTGGTATTTACTGGTCTCAAGATAAATGGTGATCAACAAGCCTATATTACATTCCATATATAGTTTCTGATTGCTATAACATTGCAGCAATTTGCAGATGGAATGGAACTTATTTTTGAAAGGGTAAAAACCTAAAAGGTCCTGCTGATAAGAAAGTACTAGATCATTAATTCAGCTATTTCAAATGAAAACTTCCTATTAGAGATTCTAAGTAATATGAACATTGAAAAATATATGCCAGTAGCCTCCTATCCAAAATATGTAGGAGTCTCATTTCTGGAACCTATCATGTATAAAGATTTATATAGAATTAAAGATTTATTTTGGTGGCTTACATATTCAAAATTTGAAAATTTTCATGGGACTATTTTTTAACCATAATGAGCAAAAAGGCAATCTCCAATCACTTCTACTCTGCATCTAACATGTAAGAGTAAAAATTCAAAAATAACGCAACAGAACTTTTCATCGCCTCCTGTCTGTATTAGAGATTAGTATTTTTTTTTTTTTTACCACAGAGACCACATAGCAAAGGTATATATACACTAGTCCCAGCCACATTATGGCAATAAAAGCAAGATTTAAATCTAATTAGCTAAAACTGATTTTTCAGATGAGACTTGACTGCATGGCCATTTTCATGGAAGGAGGCAGGAGGTTGCTATCCATTTGGACTAGCAGAACACACAACCACACGGAACCTTGTTTCAAAAATTTCCAGAACAACTTCAGAAGTTCTTGTTTACTTTTTATGCCATATACAAAACACAACATACATTTATAGTCTCAATATTAAGAAAATTGAGAATTGGGCAGTAAAGTGCTAACATAGAAGGGCAAATTTAAGATATACTAGGGTATGCTAAGAACTCCAGTTATCTTCAAAAAACATTCAGACTGCTTCAAATTCTATTCTGGAAACTATCTCTCCAAGCTTTGTTTGCCCCTTTTAAATGAGCTGATAAGCTAACTATATAAACAGATACTTGGGGGTGGGATTTCTCAATCTCTACAAACTTTCAGAATAATTTGCTTCTAAAAATTATGAACAAATAATCCAACTAAACTACCTTCAGATGACATGTCACATAAAATTTCTTAATTTGTTTTATAAGTCTTCTGAAAGCCTTGCCCCTTAATCCAAACCAAAACTTTGATATTTCAAACGAGTTCAATAAGATTCTGGTATTATAAATTCAAACTCAGTACTGCCATCTGTTACGTTCTGTTTAAAAATTGAATCATTTTCCTGCTGAATAAAAATATCTTCCCAGGTCATTGGCTTGTTCTGAGGAGTGGATGCGGTCCCTACTGGAGGTTCTTTCCCAGCATCAACCTTATACCCCATACCATCATCCTTCATTACAGGCACAGTGCCTGACCTATCAGAGAGGTATGCATATTGTCTGATCTGTAAAGACCTGCATGGATGTAAACGATAAAGCTTTGAGTCTCCAGAAGGATCTTGACTATGAACTGACTTTATGTGTGAAGACATAAATTGATAGTTGATGAAAGATTTGCCACAAGCCAAACATTGATATCTTCGCTCCCCTGTGTGATGAATTTCATGCTTTGTGCGATATTCTGCAAGAGGAAATACCTTCTCACAGTAATGGCAAGGATACTTCTTTTCCCAAGAATGAATGTTAAAATGTCTCCGCAAGCTTGTCAGACAGACATATGACCTTTTGCATACAATACAGATATAATAGACCCTTCCATCTACTATTAACTCATAGTGATCATCATGTTTTACTTTCATTCGTTTGTTTGCTGGCTCGCTGCTAATTGTTTTTGGTATCTCATGCTCAAGTCTGGCCTCCCCTTCATCAGGGTCATCTTTGACAGGGATCACTATGTCATAAGTATCTTCACCAATATTTGCATAAACCTTGCAACCAGTTGACAAGCCTTCAATTTCAGTAGCTGTATCTAAAGTAATGATCTTCTGACCCTCCATTAGATGTTTTGATTCTAAACCTGGATCATTAGTGTTTCTAGTAATGATATCTGAAACTTTTAAAGAATTGGAAAGTGGCTCTTGCAGAAGTGTAGAGATCTGCATCTTCTGTACCAGTGATCCGTCAAAAGTGGTATTTTTGGGAGTATCAGCCTGTGGGGCCAAAGATGTATTACTGACAGCCGAATCTGGACTGGAGCTAATAGTGTCGTCATCATCATCTATAATTTCCTCCTCGTCGTCGTCATTGGCCTTGTTTCCTTTCAAAACAGTACTGTTTGTCTGCTGATTCTGCACAAGTAAATTGACTGAAGGAGATATATGATTTGGAAGTGAAGGAGTGACATTTGATGGCGTAGTATGTGGTGCCTGATTTAACAAAATGATGTTAGGAGTCACATGTGTCTGGGCGGAAGATACCAGCACTTTTTCACTTCCTTGTGTTTGGCTCAAAGGTGCCTGATTCACAGGAGTAGGAAGTTTCGGAGGAGGTGTGTTATTTGTTAAAGGGGGGGAGTTATTGCTAGCACAAGGTGCAACATCTGAAATAGCAACAGAGCCTGAATCAGGCTGGGCCTGTGCCACTGCACTGGTACTTGGCAAAGTCTCCTTTGCAGGCAGAATCTCGGAGCAGAAAATAACGTCGTCATCATCATCATCTGAATCAGTAACAATAATCTTTTTTGTCTCATAATCTTCAGCAGATAAGGAAAAAGACTCTGTTATAATAGGCATTATAGTTGCCCTATTATCTTGGGTTTCGTCTTTTGATTTTTGTACTTCAGGGTTCTTGTCACCAGAACCAGGAGGTAAGGTTTCTGAATTACCATCCTGAGCTGTACGTGAGATGCTTTTAACCTGTGACAATGGGACACCAAGCTCTGCTATAAACTTAACTCCTAACAACTGCCCTGATTTAATTAACTCATCAAGTAAATCTGATCTAACACGAACAATTTTAGAACTATAGATATAATTGAGAATTTCTGCAAAGATCTCTGCTCTTATAAAGCTTAGTTCAACAACTTGCCCAGCAACTGAGAAGAGCTGATGGAAGTAAGTACTAGAAGCAGAAAGAATATTCCTGTGGGCCCGGAATTTTCGGTCTTCCACAATAACGGTAACATCACAGAAGAGTCCATGGCCACGTTGCTCATTCAAGGAGTTCAGCAGACTGCCAGAGTACTGAATGTCTGTAGCAGAAATCAGTTTTCTACTCTCCATGCCTATTAGAGAAAGGGAGAAGGTATGGATGAAAGAAGATTAGGAAAGAAAAGCAAAAGTATTTTACCATTCAGCATTTTAGCTACAGCATCATTAAATAATTTGTTCAAGTTTTAACCAAAGTTTGGCATAACTTTTTGGCTTTTATATAAATTGTTCATATGGGTTGGGTTTTGGACCATGTATCAAATCTCATGACTTCCCCCAGAGAAGAGAAAATCAAGTTTTAAACTGATCTGCAGATGTGAACAGTAATCAATTCCTTTGCATCTCAAAGACATGCATCACCACTAAGCAATTTTTTAAATATTAGAATTAATTTTCTTAGTTCCAATTTTTTCTCAAGAAGAGTTAAGAATTAATTTTTAGCTATCTTGAAACTTTTTAAAGAAAAATCTTCATCATGAACACATAAAAATTATTTCACCTGTAAATGAATGATTTAATATGTCAGAAAAACTTGCGGCCCACAGGCCACAAGTTTGATATGCTTGGTGTATACAAAACTGAGTCTGCAATATATACCCTTCCTAAATTTTAACTTATCTTTAAGAACATATTCAAAAACTACTCCCTGCAGCCAATGACTAAATCAGCATTTACAAGCACTGACAATGATTACGTCTAAACATCTCATTATTCTTCTATTCTTATTTAAATTGTGATGCCTCATTAGGATAAACCAGTAAACACCTTTCTAATCATTTTCTTTCTTCATTCCCATCTTCCTTCCCCTCTGCTCTCTTAAAATCTCCATAGGTGGAATATTAACAAGTGCCAAATGAAATCAACAGATGCTACTATAAAAAGTAAGATAAAAGAAAAGTTTACCATTTCTTAATGCCTATTTGCACAAAAACATTTTGTTAGTAAAGAACTATGTGCATTGGTATGAGAACATTCTCACATCAAATGAGTTAGTGAAAATGAAAATAGGCTTATCGGAACAGTGCAGATATTGCTCAAGAAAAAATGGGGGAATGTCAGTAAATAGCATCAGTAAAAATCATTTTTTGCACATCTTAATAGATATTCCTAGTCCCAATGATCCTGAGTTGTTAAAATACATATGTTATCCCCCCAAAATGTATATGCACACTTTAAATAATTATAAAGGCAATGTTTATTAAAATACATTCCATTTTCAAAATTGAGCTATCAGGTGTTAAATTATATATACATATTACAAGGATATCCTATCCTATCCTATATAATAAAATCTATATACATATAAAAGCCAAGTGACTGGAATGACTAGAACGATCAGTCGCTATGATAAGCACTGTGGCCAGCCAACCAGCCTGAACGGGAGCGGGGAGCGGGACCGGCCAGCCAGCCAACCTCTTGTTGCCCCTCCCCCAAGTCAACCCCACCCCCAATTGCCCCCCACCATGATTGGGAGAAGGGCTGGCCAACCTTCCGTGGCCCCTCCCCTCAGCCAGTCCCAATCAGGGCTGGCTGGCTGGATCCCACCCGTGCACGAATTCGTGCACTGGGCCTCTAATCCTATAATAAAAGGCTAATATGCAAGTTGACCAAATGGTGGAATCGACCAATCATGATGTGCACTGACCACCAGGGGGCAGATGCTCAATGCACTCCCACAGAGGGAGCGCTGCTCAGCCAGAAGCTGGCTCAAGGCTGGCAAGCAAAGCAGGGGTGGCAGGAAACTCTCCCACCTCCATGTCAAGGGCTCCTGGACTGCAAGAGGATGCAGGCAGAGCTGAGGGTCCCTCCCATCCCAGTGCACAAATCTCGAAAATTTGGCTTCTAGTATCTATAATTATAAAAATGTAATATGCTAATTAGACCAGACGTCCTTCCAGATGACCTTCTCAATGAAACCAGGGCTATGAGGGAAGTCCAGGAGGAGCGGGGGGGTGGGGGTGGGTGGGGAAGGAGGCCTACTCTTGCACGAAATTTCATGCATCAGGCCTCTAGTATAAATATATATAAACTAGTGGCCCATTGCATGAAATTTGTGCATGGGGGGTGTCCCTCAGTCTGGCCTGCACTCTCTTCAATCTGGGATCCCTCCAGGGATGTCCGTTGCAGTCAGACATCCCTCTCGCAATCCAGGACCACTGGCTCCTAACCACTCACCTGCCTGCTTGCCGGCCTGCTTGGCCCCAATTTCCCTCCCTTGCCAGCCTGATTGCCCCAACTGCCCCCTGCTGGCCTGATTTCTCCTAATTGTGCCCCCCCTCCCACCTGATTGCTCCCAACTGCCCTCCTGTCCTGGCCTTATCGCCCCTAACCACCTCTGCCTTGGCCCTACCACCATGGCTTTGACCAAAAGGACACCTAGAAGGTCTCCTGGTCTAATTAGCATGTTATCCTTTTATTAGTATAGATTACCTGATAAGTACTTTTGGTAAATAAGTACTTTTATTGCTAATATTCTTTCCCTTTAGAATTACCAAAATAGCTAGCAGCTGTTAAAATGTGCATTCATTTTTTGGGACACCCTGAACACATGGAAGACAGAGGCATCTCAAATATGTTCTCAATATTTCAAAATTATAGCTTAAAAAAAAGTAAGTGAAGAGTGTAGAGATCAAGGCATTGCTTGTTAACAGTACCAAGGAATTCCAGGTTAGGCATTCATCAGAAAGGGTGACCTTTGGACAGCGAGCCAGCAAACAGGGCTTCAGAAATATGGGGATTTCGAAAGAAGTCACTTTTCAGTGGATAGATGAGTTTTCTGAATAGGGTCCCACAATTTTTGTCATCTGCAAATGTTTTTTTTTCCAATGGAGGAATGCGTGAAGTGGGCATGTCCCGATGACACGGAGACTTGGTTTCATTTTGTTTAGGTTTCCTCTCCTCCCTGTTAGGGTGGGCCCAGGGACAGCACAAACCAGTCTGATTTGCAATCTGACTGTGGAAAAGCCATTCGGACCACTGGGAGAGAAATCCTTGACTGGGGGGGGGGGTAGAGGGCAAGTGATGGTGGAAAAGCGAGAAACGACATCTGCCGCAAGGGAGTGAAACAAACCTACATGCGGCTCCCAGTAGCAGCTGAACCCCATCTTCCTTCCTCCACCACCCCCCCTTCTCCATTTGCACCCAGCTGGCTGCAACCAAGGTTTTTAACTCCCTTTCACGCGAAAGGGCAGCGTTTCGCAAATACAGACAGAGGTAGGCTCAGCACAGTGAAAGCGGGGGCAATAAGGCTAGCTGGGAAAAGTAGAAGGTGGCAAGAGGAGCGTGGGGGTGCTGGGAGGGGATAAGGCCGAGCAGACTGCATTGTTATGCCCTGAGAAGGGGACAGAAGGGGATAATGGGCCCGGCAGAAAGGCTCTAAAACAAAGTAGGGACAAGGAGCAGAAAAAGAGGCACAAAAAGGCAGGTTATGGGGCAAGGAAAATGCCAAGTGGGCCTCTGTGGAAGGCTTCCCACGCTCCGGGCCTACCCGCGGCACCCGCAGCCCTCGGGCCCCTGAAGGCGAAGAGGACCGCACCGCGGCCTTCCCGGTCGCCCCCTCCTTTCCTCCAGGGCCCACACAAAGAAAGGGCCGGAGGAGCGAAGCCTCCAACTCGGCCGCTTCCTGGTTCAAGTGAGGAGGAAGCAGACGCAGGCGCGGCTGGGGACGAAGGAAGCAGCGCGGCCCTGGCAGCTCCCGGGCCAGGCCGTTTCTTTACCTGCTTTTCCGCGTCGCCGCTTCTCCTCCTCAGGCCGCGCCGAAGGGTGGGAGTCCTCCGACAACAAGAGGCCAGACTCCGCGGCGATTCCGCTCCTTCTTTAAACGTCGCTCCAGTCTTGGGCGACGTCGACGCGGCTGCCGCCTCCTGCCGCCACCGCTGCAACCGCTGTCCCACGTCCGCCGACAGAGGGCACCGCGCGTAGGCGAAGCGCTGGAGTGGAAGGCGCCTTCCACCTCCGAGTGCACTCGGATCTTTCCGGAAGCGTCCAGGCTCCAGGCGGGCCGCTCTGGCTCCTCTCTCGGTCTTCAGCTCCTTCTGTAAA
>PVJN01024184.1:0-31437 GCA_004026805.1 Lasiurus borealis | reverse complement strand
GTTTTTGAATAAGAAAAATGTATTTATAAATGACAAATATTGTATAAAAACATAATAAAAGAGAATGTAAAGGAATAAACTGGTTTTATAAAGTGTATTTACCTACTTGTTACACTCTTAATGCTACACTTTATCCCTAAACTGAATGTAACTTAACTAATCTTCACTGAACTTAATTGCTACTGGTCTTTGCATTTTTTGGACAATTTCAAAAAAAAATGTGTCCAACGAGGTTTGCCTCTTCCTCCCTTTCAGAATGTTTCTGAAATGGGTGAGGCAAGTTTCATTGAACAGCTCGGATGCACGACCAGTAGCAACTTTTTCGGGGTGTTTCTTTTCCAAGAAGTATGACACCCTCTCCCACATTCCTAAGATCTCCTTTATCTCACTTGTAGAGATCTCCTCCACCTCTGGCTCCTCCTCGAAACCAATTTATTGGAGAACCTCCGCATGTTGCTGAGACTGCAACTCTTGTTAACTCCTCCATGGTGAGTTCCAAAGAGTGCTCCTCAACGAGCTCATTCACGTCTCTCTCATTCACCTCCAGGCCCATGGATTTTCCCAGAGACACTATCTCCTCCACTGGCACCTCGGGTTCGAATCCGTCGAAAGTCCTTTCGGCTACAGCCTCAGGCCACAGCTTCTTCCATGCAGAGGTCAAAGACCTTGTTGGAACACCCAGCCAGGCCTTATCAATCATTCTGAGGCATATCACGATGTTAGAGTGGTTCTTCCAGAACTCTTGAAGGGTGAGGTTTGTGTTCTCCGTCACCTCAAAGCAGCACCTGAACAGGTGCTTGATGTACAGCTTTTTAAAATTAGAAATCACCTCCTGATCCATGGGCTGCAGGATAGGAGTGGTGTTGGGAGGTAGGTAACAACCTTGATAAACCTGAACTCTTCAAGGAGTTCATCTTCGAGGTTCAGTGGGTGAGCAGGAGCACTGTCAAGGACGAGGAGGGCTTGCATGGTTAGGTTGTTTTTCCGTAGATATTTCTTAACAGAAGGGCCGAAAACCAGGTTTACCCACTCCACAAAGAACTGCCTGGTGACCCATGCCTTCGGGTTTGCCCTCCACATAACTTGCAGTTTATCTTTTAAAATCTTATGTGACTTAAAGACTCTGGGGTTTTCTGAATGGTATACAAACAGAGGCTTGATCTTGCAGTCGCCACTTGCATTGGCGCACAGTGCAAGAGTTAGCCTACCCTTCATGGGTTTGTGGCCTGGCATCGGCTTCTCCTCTGCTTTTATATAAGTCCTACTCAGCATCTTCTTCCAGAAAATCCCTGTCTCCTCACAGTTGAAGACTTGCTGGGGGATATATCCTTTGGCTTCTATCAGTTCGGAAAAAGTTTTGAGGTAATCCTCAGCTGCCTTCACATCCAAACTCGCTGCCTCACCATGCCTGACGATGGAGTGAATGCCGGACCTTTTTCTGAAGTTATCAAACCAGCCTCTACTGGCTTTAAATGAGTCTTTCGATGCTTTGTCGGTGGAAGTGCTTGGGGTCTGTTCCAGCAAATCACCGTAAATCGCTCAAGCCTTCTCACATATGATGCCCTGTGTTAATGTATCTCCATGAAGCAGCTTCTCCATCACCCACACCATCAGTAGATTCTCCATCTTATGATGGAGAGAGCTACGGAGCTTAGAAATTATTATAACCCCCTTAGCTGGCGTTATACTCTTTATTGACTCCTTCTGTTTAAGCACAGTGCATATTGTTGAAGTGCTACGCCCATATTGCTTTGCCAAGTCAGCCACTCGCATACCTTGCTCATATTTTTTCTATGATTTCACGCTTTAATTCAATAGACATTATCCTCTTCTGAGCACTGACCTTTCCACTCGCTTTCTTCGGACCCATGGTTATAAAAAGAAATGTGATAAAGTATGTAAATGCACAAAAGATGCTTCGACAACGAGGTAAACAAGCACACTGACTGAGGTGTGGGAAACTATGAGATGCCCGAGTTGCAGTAAACTGGTGGGTTGTGTGTAGCCAGCCAATCCACGCAATTACTCATATCTCAAATGTTGCTTGTATTTCAAAGCAAAAAATCGCTGGCTCGAAGGCTCCTATCTCAAAAATCTCCTATGTTAGGGCAATCGTATCTCGAGGTACCACTGTATATTTATTTCTTCCACCTCTATTTATCAATTCTAAATTTCAATTTTTAAAGTTCCTTTTGCTGTTTTACTCTTTTCTTATATTTTACAGAAGGATATAAGGGCTAAAACTTTTTTTTTTTTTTAGAAATTGTAAACATATTTAGAATCTTAGCAAATTATATAGTCAATAATTATTAAAATGCTATGATAGGATGATTGATTATTATGCTTATTCCTTAATGAAGGTAAAAAAAATAATTTAATATTAAATACAGAAACAATGTGAAATAGCCATTCACACTTCTTTTTTTTTATTAAATCTTTCTTATTCAGATTATTACATTTTTTCTCTTTTTTCCCATCTATAGCACCCCTCCACCAAACTCCCATCCTTTCCTCTGCCCTTACCTCCCTCCCATTGACCTCATCCATAGGTGTATGATTTTTTTCCAGTCTTTCCCTGTACACCCCTCATTCCTTCACCCTGAGAATTATCAGTCCACTCCCTTTCTGTGCTCCTGATTCAATTATATTCACCACTTTATTCTGTTGATCAAATTTTTAATTCACTTAATTTTTATATTCACTTGTTGATAGATATGTATTTTTTGTTCATAATTTTTTGGCTTTTACCTTTTTCTTCTTCCTCTTCTAGAGGAGTACCTTTATAATACTGGTTTGGAGTTGATGAACTCCTTTAGCTTTTTCTTATCTGTGAAGCTCTTTATCTGCCCTTCAATTCTGAATGATAGCTTTGCTGGATAGATTATTCTTGGGTGTAGGTTCTTGCTATTCATCATGTTGAATATTTCTTGCCACTCCCATCTGGCCTGCCTCGTTTCTGTTGAGAAATAAGCTGACAGTCATATGGGTGATCCCTTGTAGGTAATGAACTGTTTTTCTCTTGCTGCTTTTAATATTGTCTCTGTCTTTTGCTCTTGTAATTTTAATTATGATGTGTCTTGGTGTGGTCCTCTTTGGATTCCTTTTGTTTGGGGTTCTGTGTGCTTCCTGGAATTGTAAGTCCATTTCTTTTACCAGATGTGGGAAGTTTTCAGTCATTATTTCTTCAAATAGGTTTTCAGTATCTTGCTCTCTCTCTTCTTCTGGCACCCCCCACAATTCTGATGTTGGTATGCTGGAAGCTTTTCCAGAGGCTCCTTCCATTATCTTCACATTTTTGGATTCTTTTGTCTTCTTGCTTTTCCAGTTGAGTGTTTTCTGCTTCTTTATATTTCAAAATTTTGACTTGATTCTTGCCTTCCTCTAGTCTGCTGTTAGGATTCTGTATAATATGTGTTATTTCAGTCAGTGTATGTTTAATTTCCAGTTGGTCCTTTTTCATCTCTAGTTGGACCTTTTGCATCTCTAGCTGATCCTTTTTCATCTTCTCTTGGCTCTCGCTAACTTTATCCAACTTTTCTAGGATATTCTCAGAAAACCTTATAACCGTGGTTTTGAACTCTATATCCAGTTTTTTGTTTTCCTCCATTTCTTTTGTTTGTGATCCCTTCCCTTGTCTCGGCATTTTCACTATGCCCGGAGAATTTCTCTGTTGGATTCAGCCTTATGATAGCAGACTTGAAAAACCTCAGAAGCCTCTCTGTTGAGCTTGGGATGGGTGGAGTCTCAGGGCTTAAGGGACTGCTTTGCCTTCTAGTTGGCCCCGCCCACCACAGCCCCTGAGTCTCACGTGATGTTGTAATTGCTGGAGCAGTCCTTGTGCGTGCACACAGTGCCTCTAGACCACTGCCTTTCCAGCTCCCCTGTGCTCCAAGACCACACGAGTTTAGGTCCCTAAGGTTTCACCTGAAACAGGGGCTTAGTGGAGTCAGAAGTGGCACAATTGGGAGGGTCTATCTCCTGCCCACTTGAGAAAGCCAGCGGCAAAATCAGCAGTCTGTCCTCTGCGCAGTGCTGTGCGTGCCACCAGGCCTCTGATCTTTTGCGACTCCCCTAAATTTCCATGCACCTCTCCCTTTTCACAGTCCAAACTCCCCCCGTATGAGTTTCCGTTGGATCTGGGGTTTAGTGTCATAGGATAAGGGGTTCAATGCCTTTGAGAGTCTCTGTTTCCCTCCTACCAGAGAAAACCAGCCAGGTACTCTGGCACCCGCTCTCTCCTCGTGCGCGTCTCTTTACCTCAGCTTTTTGCAGCTCCTCTGGGTCTCCGTGAGTCCCTCTCTTTCTCTCTAGTTGTAGAATTTCCACTCGTCCAGCTTTCCTGTTGTTCTGGGTGATGTCCTTTCTGTCTTTTAGTTATAGTTTTGAATTGTTGTGCGAGGCAGCAGTGTAGGTGTTTACCTATGCCGCCATCTTGTATTTTCTCCACACTTCTATTGTACTAAATTTAATTCTAATTATCCCTTCCTTAACTACTGTAATATGTCTATAATCCAGTTCCTTTCCCCCATATATTTTAATAAATGTTTATTTTATTAAATTTATTTTTTAAATGGCCAGACTGGTACAAGAAATTCCTATTTATACATTATCCAGATTTACTAAATGTTTATAGTTTGTCTCATCTTCATTATTATTTTATTTTTTTCTTGAAACCTTTGAAAATACATTGAAGACATTGCCTTATTATTATTAAAATTCCAATCTTTATTTCCTGAGAAAAAGAAAATTCACCAACATAATCACAATACAATTATAAAAATCAGAAAATTTAACACTGCTATTATCTAACCTATAGTCCAAATTCAAATTTGGCCAATAGTCCCAATGGTGTCACTTATAGCTTTTTTATTTTCTAGTTTAGGATTCAGTCCAGAATTATGCATTTTTAGTTTTCTTATCTCTGCACTCTACTTTAATCTGAAGGAATTACCTTGTTTCTTCTTGCTTTTCTTGATCTTAATATCTTTAATATATGCAAAATAGTAATTTTTATGTATTTCTTTGGGTTTTCATAAATATTGCATTAAACTTTATTTTGTTCTTAACACTCACAAAATTAATAATGTAAGTTTAACATATTTTTATTTGATGTATCAGCAGCTCTTTCAATTACACTCCCTGGCATATTGGGCCTATATCAAGATTGGGTATTGTTTGTTTTTTATCAGTGGGGGCATCATTAATAGTAAGAATGAAGCAGTTGTTTAAATTCTGTCATATGGATGGTTAGCCCTTCTACTTTGTTTTGTTTTAACTTTTAATAGAGATTAGATTTATTGAGGTATAGTGTATGCACAATAAAATTTATAATTTTAAGTATACTTTTAAAAATATAGTTATATACCAGCATCACAATCATAATATCATTCACAAAGGTTCCTTCATAACCTTTTGTAGTCAGTTTTCTCCTTCATCTCGCCTGGTCTCCTGAAACCTTGGATGTATTTTTTAACACTATAACTTTCCCTTCCTGGAATTTTATATAAATGCAATCCATCAGTATGTTTTATTTTATATACTAGAGACCTGGTGTATCTCTTTTTCTGATATATATATATTTTGTTTCTTAGTACATGTATTTAATTGCAAAGTTGAGATTTTTATTTTAACTATCCTAAAATCCAGGACTGGGAGTTCTCAGGGGCAGGAGGTTACCTGGAGATCAGGGGAAGGCAATTTCCCATCACATCTCTGACGCTGCCACTACTGGCAGATCAAGCCTCAGCTGTCCCTGGTTACCTGAGCCTCGGTCAGCCTGGGTGCCTTGTCAGCTTCCATCTGAGACTTGCCTGCAACTTGGTCTGGCCCTGGGTGGCTGTGGGACTCCGGAGGTAGGTGTGCAGAATGGCTGGACTCAACTCTGACGGGCCTAGCCTTGCCATGTGCCTGCTACCCTGGTGGGACTGAGGGGACTGGGCACCACCATCTTGTGGCTGTGAGTACCGTCATTGTTGAGGGTATGGCAGCAATTAGCATATTTCCTCCTTATTGGCTGTGGGCACCACCATCATTGCCATGGCGTGAGGGTCAATTAGCATAGTCTCTCTTTATTAGATAGGATTTGGAGAAAATGAGAATTTACAATAGCATTGATTCTTTATTTTGAAGAGAAATAGAAATGTGTGAGAGATTTTTTAGAAATACCTATATATGAAACTAGGAGAATTACTGTTTCAAAGCTGAAATGCAGAAAGTAAAAAACAAAACAAAACAAAACAAAATTCTTTTGTATCTCCTCTGGTGATTCTAATGTGCAGGAAGAATTTATAGCATTTATTCCCCACTTTGTAGGAGATGATAAAGGTAAATATGAATAACTCTAATGTTCCTTTAAAATATAGTTCTTATTATATGTATATATATATGTGTATGGTAAAGTGGTTGTTTTGTGTGTGTGTGTGTGTTGTATGTACAATATCATGGTCATTTTTGGATTTTCAGAATAAAAATGTTTTTATTTTAATTGTTGTATTTTATTATATGTTCTAAATTTTCTACAGAAAATGTACTACCTCTAAAATCTGAGACAATAAATAAACATTACTAAATACAAATTCAGATTAAGGTAGATACTTAGAGTGGAAATCACAAGCTATTAGCAATTCATGAAAACAGGATAATCTTTTAGAAGAAAGGTAAAAATGATGTGTTTTGAAAACCAGAAAGAAAAGAAAAAATTGGGAGCCAACTATTTTCTATAAGTGGTCAGCATGTTATAAAAAAATCATGAGGTGTGCTAAAATGCAGTGATATACTCTCCTTTGAGTCTAACAATTTCAAGATTTCAAGCTAGAATAGTTTCATAAAGGTCTGGCTATACTCTGAAACATCAGATGAAAATAAGACTGAAAAAAAAGTTACTGACAGTTCAGTGTCCAATACACATTTATTTCTGCTGCCTTTCATGAGACTTGATATGTTAAAATCGGTCTTTTAATACTATGAGATGGGATAATTTTTCATCTCAGTTTGATATTATTAGGCATTCTGTACCTCTCCCCTAGATGACAAAAATAAAACATACCTCTTCAATAGAAAAAAATAATGCAGGAAACTGGAATAAAATGTAGATGAGGGAAAAGTAGCAATTGCCAAAAGTTTGGATAAATAAATATGCAAATGTAATATATCCTAGGCTTTAACTCAGTTGATTTGTTGAGCCTTCACAAAAGATATGGGAAAATTTATGGCCCATTTTCCCGTCTTTCTAAAAATTATTTGTTCCTAAGCACTAAAAGGGAAAGACTGTATCCATTTTTGTAAATAAATGTTCCTGTGGTTTGTGAGATCTAGGCACATATGTTTCAAGCATAAATGTTTTCTACTGGGAACTCTATAGAAAACCTATTATCGAGAATTAGATTATTTCATGCCTTATAAGTTTAATACTAACTAGCAAAGTCAAAAGGAATTAACTTTTTTGCAACTATGTCAGAACTCCAAACATTGCGCCAAACATCATAGTGTTTCAAAATTGTCTGGATAAGATTGTTTATCTGTAGATAATACTTGTATTGAATTCCTAACTAATCATTGCTGTTGCTTTTATTATTGCTGTCATCATTTTGTTCTTGTTATTAGGTGTGAACAAATATCTGGCCTGTTGGTTACAAAAGATGATTTTCACCTCCCAAATTATTCATAGCTAAAACCAGTGTTGCAACAATAACTTAACACTATTCTAAACTACTTCCATGTAAATATTAATATTACTGAAGAAAACATAGGAAGATTATTACTATAAAATATAATCACAGAATTGTTTTAAACCATAGATATTTTATTTCATAAGAAACTGAATATTTGCAGTCTATTGAGCAAGTTCAGTGTCCAGCCTAAGTATGTTGATGACAGGAACAAAGTATATGAATCCCAAACCTTACATTCCAACCCTATCTTTCTACATTCTGTATCTTTCTTTTATGCAGGGACAAGATTCAAGGACCAGAGTCATAGAAACTCCCTTATGATATCACTAATGACCCTTGCTTAGTAGAGAAAACAACTTTTCCCTTACACAAAACCCAACAACCTGAAGACACTAAGACTACCATACCCAAAATGAGCTTTAAGTTCTGCTCTAAGACCTCTTCAACCACTATTGACCTCAAGGGAGAGAACTACAGAAAATGTACTCAGCATGCAGTAATACTGCACTGGTCACAAAGCATGAGAAATAACCCTTCTCTCAGTTGAAAACTCAAAAGGAGGCCAAGTCCTTATTACATTAGTACACTGAGAACACTAGTAGAGGGTAGCACCATTCACTGAAAAAGAGGAAAGACCATTTCCCACAAACACAGTAACTAAGTTAATTATGACTTCCAAAAAACAATAAATGTAAGAGTTGTTCGCTTCAGCATAGAGAGATTTGATCATCATGTCTTTAAAATTGTACTAATCATTGAGGCAGGCTATATTTACCCAGGGGACAAGATTATAGTCAATTTCACCTATAAAAAGAGTAAACAACAAAGATCCAGCAATCAGATTCAGAATAAAAATATTTACATATGAAAAAAACCTGGAAATTCAAGCCTTCAAATATTATTTCAAACAAAATAATTGTTTCTCCCCTTGTGGTGCCTATGGGACCTGCTTTTGCTCATTAACCACATTGGAAAAGATCAGTTGCAACTTGACACTTCGATAGAAAAAGTAACTGTTTATTGCATCACTTCTCCTTTTTAAAAAATTACAAATAGAAAATGCCACACACATGTATGGCAATTTAACATACTGTTTTTATATGTGATACTGAATATAGTTATTTAATTATATCTACTGAATTGGAATCATTTCTATAATCTATAAAATAGAATTTGTTTTGGGCTTCAGTATTGAAGGGAGTGTTTGTATAAACATTTTCTTTCCTGTAATTGAAATGCTATTTACCTCTTCCTGACAGTGTGAGCTGTCTATAATGGAATGGTATTTAAACGTAATGCTGAATTGTCACTTCTTCTGTTCTGGCTGTGAATATCTCCTATGCCCATAACAGACAACCCCTTCCCCTTTTTTTTCAGATGTTATGAAAGGGCAAACTCAAATAGCCAGTGTTTTTATACAAAATGCCATTCATCACATGGCTAAACCCACCCATTTATTGCAAATCAGTATTGATAGAGGTTTAAGGGGAGAAACCTTAGGAATAACTGATATATGAGCTGAAATCTAAAAGAAATCCAACATGCAATCTGCATAAAGTGTTAATGAGGAAAAAAAAACATTGAAATCTGTAAAGAATTTTGTGAGTTTATTTGAGCCAAACTGTCGGCATATGCCAGAAAGCAGAATCTCAATGAATTGAGATAATGCTCCTGAGAATGGAAGGTTACATCCGTGTTTATACATCGCAATCAAAGGAAAGGGACTTAGGTGAGTTACATGAAATTCATTGGTGATAGATTAGGGAGGTGGGATAAAGCAAAGCGGGAAATCTCTGGGATAGGGTCAAAAGTGAAATGATAGACATGTGCTTCTTTTACAGAGTTGGATATAATTAACAGTTAACAATTAATTTGATAACAATAACAATGAGGGAATATCCCCATGCCATTTGTGGTGCCCTCTGGGATTCAGGGTAAAAAGAAAGTTACAAGTTATCCAGACATCTCACGGATATGTTAACTTAGAGGCAAAAAGGCAAAAGGGCTCAGTAAAGAAGATCTAAGTTGATCTTTGTCAGGGAAAATATCTGGCCTAGGAAATGACTACCCACTATAACCTGTTTGTAGTTAAATATTTAATTTTCAAACCATCTTTTGTGGTTATTGTAGGTGTCTGAGTTTTCAAGACTGCCACACAGATCTCCCCTGAGCTTGTAAGGTTAGCATGTGGCTCATTTTGTCCACAAAAGCCAGAGTCATTACTTGTCCAATATATTATTCATATTTCTCTTTCTTTGTATCTGTGCTTAGATTCTGAAATGAGTTAGAGCATTTACTTTAAAAACTAAATTCTGTAACATTTCCACAGTGAAAACTATTGACAGCTTTCCATGAGGCAATAGATCACATTTGGAAAGAGCAATTTGATGCTAGCCATTTGATCTCTGAGAGGCATGCATTCCAGAAGGAAGTTTAATTATACATCTGACTCCCACTCACCCATTTGGCAGAATTTATTTGATTTTTATTAAACATAAAACTTGAAAATATGAGACATAGCTTTATCTTTCATTCTTTTTTTATCCATCAAGAAAGTAGAGTTTGGGAGCTGAAGTTCAAACTCTTGTAGATATAATTCTGTGTTCCTTCTTGCTTTGAAACCAATAACTTTATTCCAAAAGGAAAAACAGGTTTTTCTTCTGAATACTTCAGATTAGGTAACTTTACTAGGAGTCTCCTTTGCCCTACTTCTAAGTAATAGAGTGAGAACTTTTCCAAAATTCCCCATTAAATACACAACTTTCCCAAACTATTGGGAAGTGGTAAGGTTAGGTTTAATGATACACGACAATGAGATCTGTAGTCTATGAGTGCCAACTCTCCTTGGCCCTCACAGTTGAAGAATTCATTCAATAATCACTTCAACATAGCAATGTGGTTGAGACCATTTTAAGAATTTCTGAAAAACTTGAAATCTAATGTTTGCTTTGTTACTGTCTATGTGCATGATGTTAGACAAACCACTCAAACCCTAGTTTTTTTATCTTTACAATGGACATGATAATAGTAATTTCTCCCCAAATTTGTTGTGAGAACCAAATGAAATAATGTGTAAGATACTTAGCTCAGTGCCAGACACATAGTAAGAGGAGGATAAATATTCATTTCACAATGGTCTGGGTACTATACTTTGCTCTAGGAATCTAAAATTGAAAAGTTGGTGCTTCAAAAAATTCATGAGTTCATAGTTTGGTGAGATACAAGCAAGAAACTGAAAGGAAATAGACTCCCTTCCATCTTGTCTTATAGGGCTGGGACCCCTGCCTAAACCCCCTCCCTTTTCTGGGAGTGGCCACAGGTGTGCCAGCAATGTCCTAGCTTCCCCGGCCACCACCCGAAAGGACCAATGAAGCTCCAGGGACACAGCTAAGGTCCTAATTAGGCTTAACCACAGAAAGACCCCCAATTCAAATGACCAATCTCTGTAACCCTCATCACTTTCCTAAGCCTCCTAATTATCCTACCCCATAAAACTCATTGTTTCCACCCAGCTCGCTCTCTCGCCTCGCTGCTGCGCCAGAAACAGGTTGGGAGCCAAACCCGGTTTGAATAAAGACTCTTTGCTTTTGCATCGAAAAGGCTTCTTAGTGGTGGATTATTGGGGACCCCGAACTCTGGGCATAACAAAACAACAACACACTATTAATAAGTGTAAAAAATGATGAGGAGCAAGCATGTTGCTATGCGAGCACAAACATGGAGGAAAACTCCAGTCCAGAAACGGAAGAGGAAGTCCACAGATGGTATCTAAATAGATGCCTAAATTGTGGGGAAGATTTGGTTAGACCATTTAAATGAAGAGTGCTGTTAAAAGTAGCAGAGAAAAAAGAATTCATGTGATCCAATGTATCCCAATGACTTGAGTCCCAAATTAGTGAAGGCCTACACATTAGCAGTTATCCTTGCACATCTCTCCCTTTAAGAACAAAGGGCTGACCTTCCCTTTTACCAAGCACAAGAATTCATTGGAAACCATACAAGTTACAACCTTGTGTTTCTGTCCAAGCCTCACCAAATTTCTTCTCTCACTTTAAAGAGTGTCAGGTAAGGGTGAATAATAGCTAATACTCACTTAATACAATAATAATAAAATACAAATTCAATAACAATATTATTAGGTGGCAGCTACAAGAAATATCCTTAAAAATCAATAGTATTCTAGATATAACTCATCGACATAAGGTTTGTGTGATGCCCACTATCCTGTTAAGAGGCTTTACATTTAATCTATCCCTTAACATCTTGGGTCCAATAAACCTTATTCAATTTTTAGGTAAATTTTGGGTGGTTTGGGAATATATTAACTTTATTGTCATGTCGAATTGTGCTTTGACTTCCTTCCATCAGTGACAAACTATTATCAGCTTTTTATTTTCTATTCAAATTTAATAATAGCTTTGATAACATTGAATAAATTAATATTTTGTTTCATGAATTTATATTTTGATCAATCAGTTGGACCAATCTGGATAGTATATATTCTATTAGAAATTATTACTCAAAAACTAGATGTTTAGCCTTTGACTATCGCTTCTATTTCTAAAAAAAGAAAATATTTACTGTAAATACCACTTTCGTCATATACATATTCATATATATTATAATAAAGCATTAAAATTAGCATTAATTACACTAATTTTTAATTAAAATGTAAATGTGTGTGGTTAAAGTATATTTTATATTTTTACATAGGCTTCATATGTACATAGATCAAAAACATACAAATCAAAGTTATATTACATACCAAAGTTTTTTAGGACAGTCTTAAAAATATGTTAAAAATAGGCCTTGGAACTTCCCCCAAATGTGTGCTATAGCCATTCATACTTCCAGTTATAAACACTTAAAAATTTTTTTATCCTATTGACTTATACAGAAACTTACTTCTATTTTTTAATCCTTTTTTCCTTGAATTCCTTCACTCTGAAATCACCAGATAAAGAAACTAATATTATTTAGTAATGTTAATACTTTTTTCTTTTTCTTTTTTAAAAAAATATATTTTATTAATTTTTCACAGAGAGGAAGGGAGAGGGATAGAAAGTCAGAAACTTCGATGAGAGAGAGACATCGATCAGCTGCCTCCTGCACACCCCACACTGGAGATGTGCCTGCAAACAAGGTACATGCCCCTGACCAAAATCGAATCCGGGACCTTTCAGTCCGAAGGCCAACGCTCTATCCACTGAGCCAAACCAGTCTCGGCTAGTAATGTTAATACTTTAACAATTGTATGATTTATACCATCCTGAAGGATCAGAAGTTATTCTTTAAACCTAAGACAAACTTATCTCATTACAGAAGAGCTATAAGTAATTCTCCAATCTACCTTGATCAAAACAAAAATAAAAGCAGCCTCAAGAGTAATCCTAATTAGGCATCATTTTGAGGGAGTATACATCTCCTATTTGTTCATTTGATCATCAAATATTTATAGAGGTGCTGGGGATAAACATCTGTGAGAAAACAGGTACCCTTACCTGTCTGCTCCTTATGTCCTACCAAGGAAGAAAGTGGTCTTGCAGAACTTGTTATCTAAATGCAAAGGCCATGGAACTGTAAACAATGCACTGCCCTGGAAGGGTTGGAGGTGGGGGAGAGGGTTGATTCCTGTGGCCTGACACCTGGGGGCCTCCCTTGAGGGCCATAAAGGGAGTTGGGGGGAGGGACATATCTTCAAGACAAAGACCCCAGGGGATATATATATAAACAGGCTCTCTATATGTTTCTTCACTCTGTTTGGAAATTATTTCTGGAGTCCAACAGTGTTAATAAACGGGGTCCCTTCCTTTCACTGGAAAGTGTGCTTGGTGATTCTTTAGTCTTCTGTAACACTAGTAGAAGGAAATTATTACAATAAATAAAATTTTGTAAAATATGTAATATGTTACATAGGAAGAGGAATAAGAAGTGTTGAGGAAGTTGCTTAGTGGAGTTAATATTTAAGTAAATAGTTAGAGGGGGTAAATGAGGAACCATATGGGAATCTGGTGGAAGAAATTTCCAAGAGAAAAAACAAATACCAAGATGAATGAAGGTGTAGTAGAGGAGTAGGAGATGAAAATTAGAGAAGTAATGAGTGTGCATAGGTATTTGTAAGGACATTTACCTTGAGAGAAATGGGAAGCCACCTGGAGTGTTTTGAGTAGAGAGACAACACAATCATAGCTGTTCTGAATATAATGAATTGGAGCAAGAATTTATAATATCTTATGATTATTATGCCAATTAGTATATCATCAGCATATAATTGACACTTAGAGCCATGATATAACAGAATATTCAGTATGAACAGAAAAAAATTCAAGGACCAAGAGAATGCATTGTAATGAAAAGACGACAGCAAGTCTAAAGCAAAGAAAACCAAGAACAACCGATAAACTAGAGGGAAAACTAGTGTTATGAGTGATCCTAAAAGCCAACTGAATAAAGTGTTTAATGAAGGAGAGAGTAATCAGTTGTTACAAATACTATTAATGATTTAAATTGGATGAGGACTAACAACTAACCCCTGGAATTAGCAATGTTAATGTCATTGATGACCTTGACAAGAGTAGTTTCAGTGGAGGGACAAAAATAAAAGCCTAGCCAAAACTGGTTTGGCTCAGTGGATAGAGCGTCTGCCTGCAGACTGAAAGGTTCCAGGTTCGATTCCGGTCAAGGGCGTGTGCCTTGGTTGCGGGTACATCCCCAGTAGGGAATGTGCAGGAGGCAGCTGTTTGATGTTTCTCTCTCATCGATGTTTCTAGCTCTCTATCCCTCTCCCTTCCTCTCTGTACAAAATCAATAAAATACATTTAAAAAAAAAAGTAAAAGCCTAACTGAAGTGGTTTCAAGTGATAATGGCTGAGTAGCAAAGGAAGAGAGTGAATATACACAAATATTATGAACAATTTTACTATAAAAGAAAAGAAAGGAAGTATTTGGAAATTAAAATGGCTTAGAAAGTTTGGAGACATAATAGACTGTGCATATAAGAAATATCTGGTAAAGTTGAAGGGTATGGGAAGGTGAAGAGATATGAATATTCAGGAGAAAGGGACAATGCTGCAGCAATCTTATATTAGACCAACAAAGATGAGAAGAAACCTATCATATAGATAGAAAGGTTGGCCCTTTTTCAGAGGATAGCACTTCTACCACAGTAATAGAAAGTTGTTACAGATGGATGGTTAGAGGTATTGGTAGAAGTTTATTGAAATTCTCTTCTGATTGAAAAGAGAGGAAATTATATTAAATAACAATATAAGAGAGCTAAGGGTCAATGCAATAAAAAAATTGGGGTGTAATTGTCAGCATTAAGAGTCTTCTTTAGGTTAGTGACCTTGAATTTAAAGTGGAACCATTCAGCATGGTTATGGTTGTGTGTTTTTTGGGGGGTAACATTCAGTTATAAGATAGCAATTTGCAATTAAGGAAGGTTATAATTGTGATAGGTAAATATGATTAAGCAAGAAAAGAGCAGGAGATTTGGGAGTATATATAAGAGAATGATTATAGTAATTGTTCATGGTATTAAATTCAAAGCAGAGGGTAGTCAAGACATGATGAGATGAGGAGCAGAGGAAAGATAATAAAAATCAATGAATCTATGCCCTCATGAAATAAAATTATTCATTCTTGAAGTTGGGAATACTAGAAAGAATTAGCTGAAAGGATAAAAGATGATGAAGAGAGAATTGAATGCTTGAAATTGAAGTCATGTCTAGTTTCTGCTAATAGAAATGAGTAGCTAATATAGATGGAAATTAAGATAATTACTAGTAGTGGAGGGAAGTTAAAAAAAATGAAAGTCCAAAATCTTAAAGGATAATCAACATGGATGATAATAGCACCCAAAATTGTGATAATGGTGTTAAGGAAAATATCTATGAGTCTGTAGATAATGTCTTCATGAAAGAGGATTAGATTATGATCACAAGAAACTTTTGGTTGGCATAGTTTTATGGCACGGATTCCAAGCTTGAGGTCTTAGGAATGAGAAAACACTGAAAGCAGCTAGGAGAAAAAGGAGAACAACCTTCTCTTTGCCTTCCTCCAGCCTAAGCAGTACAAATAGTGGAAAAGAAAACAGCCACCACTTGAAATGGCTTCCAGGAAAGTAGTATTCTCAGGTGAAAGGCAGATTCTTGACACAGCAAAAAGGTGAAGACAGAAGATTATTCTCTCATTAGTATGAGTTGCAGAGGACAAATACATGATGATTTCAGAAGTTGGAGAAAAATGATGTTAAAAGTGGAAATGTAGAGTCTTTTGGAGATTGGGATCTAGAAGAAGATGGAGAATGACAGATTTGACCTTTTTTGTGGCAACTAAAATAAAAAGGTCACCTAAAGTGGATATATGTCAAATTTATTACTGAAGGGCATGAATATAGCAGTCCAGGCATCAGATCATGGTAAAGGGAACCTGGCCTTTGAGCCTTGGGACTTTTAAGTTTCATAATTGGGAATAAACCAATTCTTCTTTTGTCATGATCAGGAAGTGCCTTATAGTAGCAGCAGTATATGACAGGACAGAATCTTGACTTTCCATTCTACCTTGCTATGTGATTATTAATTAAGGCCTAAATATCAATCCTTTCCCTATCATAACCAAGGTATTTTAGGGAATTCCCCATTGGGCAACAGAAAAACTGTGTATTATACCAGTGGCTTACAGCTCTACTCAGCCACTTCCAAACTAAGGGAGGATTGATTACCTGTGGGAAACTTGTTGTGCTTGACAGCCATTTTGTAGTAAGCTCCAGCCAGGTTAGCACTAACCTCAGGCTAGGTTTCTATTACCCCAAACCCTATCTCTTTCCTGTAAGCCAGGTGTTTTGCTTTAACGGCTAGGAATTTCCGCTGCGATTTGGTTGCTTAGCCTCCCCCGTTATACAAGAACTGGAACCTCCTCATTCCCTGGAACTTCCTCATTCCTCCCTCTCCCTATAATTACTCCGAACTCCTCCTGAATAAACAAGACTTGATCAGAACCTTGTCTTGTCTCCATTCCTTGTATCTTTTGTCCCTTTCATCCCTACTCCCCCTCTAGGGTCCTCGTTGATTTACCCACGGGTCAGGACAATTACCTATTAGTTTTGCCAAAGGCCCTCTTCTCCTATGGGGGTGGGGGGAGAGACAGATTAAGGAAAATTAGTTTCATAAAAATTACCCTTAATTCTCGTGCTACACTCATGTATAATACCCCAGTCTCTCAGCCACTGATATAATTTTTATCCATTAGGCTTGTAATGCCATTCACTGACCATGCTTAGAAGATGCTTGAAGAAAGCTAAGCCAATGACTAGAAAAAGGAAGGATGTGAATAACATACATGGTTCTTTACTAATCCAGATCCAAGAGAGCCAAGACCAAGACAATAGAAGAGATATCTCATTAGGGCAACCAGACAATCATTCTGCCCTATTTGGAAGAGTGACTGATATTCTTTATCACTGGTATTACATAGGGTAACTATATAATGTATTGTACAAACCATGTCACAGTAAAAGTTGGAAAAGGTACTTATTCAGAATACATTCCTGTTCAACAAGCATAAACCAGAATGTTCCAAGCAAGCAAGAATATATTGTTACTTTACATACATGTCTGGTCAAGGAGCAGATAACTGCTTGGCTATTCAGAAAATAATCAAAAAGCAATTTAATTATCTAAGATTATGTTGACTAGAGAGTCAAGGCTAACCTGTTCTTCTAAGACCTAGGCTTCTTTAGTTATTTGGCCTGGCATAGCTGACAGAGTCTCTTTGTCATTGACTTTGTTACCCTTTACCCAAGAACTGCCCACAAACAATATTGTAGAATTCAGTTACTCTTATACATGTTCTGTAAGTCAGAGGTTGCCATGAGTCCTGATAAGGAGCCCTAGAAAACAAAGACTGGGACAATGTTATGGATTCAACATTCTCAGAAGGAAAAATAACTGTTCACACAGGATAAACAGCCTTTTAGAGTTTTGTTATCAAGTAGAAAGAAGCATAAAATTTTAGAAGGGTCTACTATTTATAGGTTGTTCTTCCCATAACACACACAAGCATTGCATGTAGTTGAGCAAGGCTGATATTATGGCTGCAATGAATTAGAGAAATTCTGAACAAGAGAGAAATACTGGTATATAAAAAGTATTGAGGAGAAAAGGAGGAACTTATCAATCCAAGGAGAAAAAGTTGCTTTAGATAGGTCTGAAAGGATTTTTAAAATGTATTAATATCTATAATAATAAAAGTATAATATGCTAATTAGACTGGATATCTTTCTGGATGACCTTCCGGATGAAGCTGGGGCTGCAAGGGAAACCCAGGTCCTGGGTGCCAGAAAGAAGCTGGTGCTGGCAGCCAGGGGAAGGAAGGATAATCTTGTATGAAATTTGTGCATCGGGCCTCTAGTATGAAATAAAAAGAGGAGTATTTTATGCTGAAGACATAAAATGCACAAAGATATAAAGAAAACATCAAATTCCCGGAAACTGCACATAATTTAATAAGTCTATCAATAATAGTAATTGTTATAATTCAACATGATTCACACTCTATATCACATCCTATTCTATGAAGTAATATTCTGACTACTTATATTTTTAGAATGATACGTATCTTTTCTGAAACCTTCTTTAAAGGAAAGGCATTAGGGTTTTACATAGTACCTTATAGAGGGAACTTTTAATGCATCCTTTTAGATGGTTCTCTTGTTTCACAAAGTTTCCCAATCTAGAAAGCTACTAAAAGACTCCTCATTCTCTCTCTGCTGTTGTCTCACTACCATATTGTCCCTCCCTTCATTTCCTATCTCCTGTGTCATTCTAGACACAGGCTGTTCTGATGAAGGTAATTAATTACCTGGACTCCTGCCCTTCCCTGCCTGCTGACCCAGACCCTCTAAGAGCACTGTTCCTAAGATTCCACAGTCCCTGTGAAAGACCCTTCTTGCTGAGAAAACAATCTGATTCCTAGGAAGTGAGCTTTATTTCTCACTCTGCTTTTCTGAGGTGAATCAATCCATTAGCCAGATTTTCACAGCATGAATGAGTTCTGATCATTGTGAGCTGCAGAAAGACACTGGGGGGTTAGGGTATGCCTGGGGAGGGGGCCAATGGGAAAATATGTATACATGTAAAATATTAATTAAAACATTTAAAAAAGAACGCAAAGACATATTTTTTCAAAGGTAGGGTGGAGTAGGGAAGGTGAGAGAGGTTGTGATAACTTGCATATCAATCTTTCTATTTTAATAAACTTTAATAGGGATAATGGTAGATTACATATATCACCAATTGAATGCTATGTGCTAGACATTCTTCTTAGTGTTTTATCTGTGTTAATTAATCAATCTCAACAAAAATTCTGTGAGGTAGATTCTATTCCTGTCTGTGAGGCACAGCAAGTTAAGTAACTTTCCCAAGATCATATAGCTCATGTTTAGCAGAGCTAGAATAAGACCAAGACTGCCTTGGTCCAGATTCTTTGCTCTTAGATATTCTGCTACTTCACTTAATCTTCACAGGAAACCCAGAAAATTAGTACTATTATCCCATTTTTTTATTTTGCAAATATGGAAACATAAGCTTATTGAGATTCATTATCAAGCTCCACAGTTAGTTAATGACAGGAAAGGAGTCAAGGTCATATTTTTCCATATCTAAAGCTCATGCATCTCTGATCAATCTGATGATATATACTAAAATGTCTGAGAAACATCCTGAGTTTAGGCTCATTGAGAAGTGGTATTGTATATTGCAAGTGGTATTGCAAGACATGATGGAGGAAGAATGAGAATTATAATAGACTAGGTAGAGCATGATGGGAGAGGAGTCTGAAGAAATAAGCAAGCACCAAATTTTCAATAATCCTATCCATCATACTAAAGAATTTTGGGTTAATCTAAATGCCAGGTGGAGCTTTAAAAGGTTTAATTTAGGAAACAAAGGAATTGGGTTATATTTAGAAAAATTCTTCAAGAGTTGGGTGATGCATTGAAGTTGGTGTGTGCAGACTCTGTGTTCATGAATTAGACATTGTTGTCTAACTTTGAGAAAGCTCAATGATTCCTGACCTTAAATAACCTGTAATTTTGCTAAGGACATGGTCTGTAATCCAATGCCATATGAGGCTGAAATGGAAGTACCAATGAGAAAGCCTGGAGTCTGTGAGTAAATCTGGTCCTACTCTACCTTCACATCAAGAATCTGTGCCCCCAAACTTAGTACCTACACAAATCATATCACACCTGTAAAAATACAATATGTTTTCTGATATTTTTTTGTACTTCCACTTGTTCTTTGAGTTCATCCTACATTTCATAGTCGATTAGTCTTCCTGTAATTGCATATATAAATCCTTACATTTCATAATTTTCAAAAAGTTTATACTTTCATTGTCTAATTTTTCCCATATAACAATGTTGAGATTTTCAGGGATAGTATATAGCTTAGTAAAAGACTGGAAAAGTTAGTGACAAATGGAGGATTAAATAACTAAACAGTGATGGAATCAAATGGAACCAATAATTTATTTTGTGGATGCAGTGGTGTGATGCAAATGTTTTGTATCTTTACTTGTGTGGTAGTTTAACAAGTTTGTAGATCTGTCAAAACTCATCAAATTGTTCATTCTAAAAAGACACCCTTTGTCAGACATAAATTATACTATAATAAATTTGATTTTCAAAAACAGATCCATGTTTTTTTTTAATCTTAATCTCAAACTGTTTGGATTAAAATCTATTTTACTTGGAGTTTACTGAAAATTAGACAAACTAAAAAGTACTTTCCAAAGTTATGTATTTTTTACAGCATCAAATTTAAACTTAAATGTTCTTCATATTTAGTCCCATATTAACTTTTCAATCTAACTCTTATCCATCTCTGCTCCTTATTTCTACCCTTATTTCTCTCTTGCAAAGTTTCTGCTACAGTCAACCTATTCTACTAGTCATTCTCTGAATTAAAAGGAGGTCCCTGTGCATTGGTAAAGTGGCAGAATATTCCTGGAGGAACCACCTTCCCTCCTCTTCATAGATACCCAAATTGTTTATAGGCTGCTTTCTCACTCCTATCATTCAGGATTTTTCAGCTGGCCTTGCCTTAATGATTATAATATTTGTTGCCTTTTGTTAATTGGGCATTTAGCTCTTTCATTCAGTCATATCTTCTATGTATCATGGATTCTGTAAACATGTGTACTCCTTTTTTTCCTGGCTACCTAATTAGATTACAAATTATTCAGTCATGTAAACAATGATTTTCTTGGTGTCCTAGTACACATTAAATAATGGTTATCTATGTGAAAGTGTATAATATGATGCAAAGAGCCTTGATGGGGAACCATAAAACCTATATTCTGGGTTTGGGTTTATTAGATTTGTAATTATTAGTCAACCTTTAAAAACTTGAATTTCCACACATGTAAATTGGAAAAATATATTACTGAAATATGTTATTCAGTTCTGAGAATCATCTAATAAGCAATGTTTATCTAAGGGCATTATAAATCATTGTGGACTTTACAAAGTTAAAATATTTTCAAATAATTCTTGGACATACTGTTGATGCCTTCTTTTTCAATAGTGAATAGTTTATCCTCCCTCTGGTTGTGTGTTCATTTCTGCAATTTGTGGTATAATCCTGTGTTGATCCCCTCGTCAACTTTTAATGCTTCTTTAGTTGTTCAACAGATTAATCTTACTTTAAAGATAATCCGCACATAAATACAATGACTCAGTCATAATTTACCCTACACCAAACCTGATATCCTTTCATGCACAATAATATAATTTATACAATAAATCTATCAATCCCCCTATCCCACCTCTTCCTGACCAATTGGTAGGGACAGCCTGCCTGAGATATAATTCAAGGGCTAGAACAAATTTTGGAATTGTGCACTCTGTTTTATGGAAGCAAAATGGAAATCTTCACCAAAGAAATTAAAATAAATTATTCTGGACTAGCTAGCTTTGATTAAAGTTTCAGCAATAACATTATAAATATGTAATAAATAAAAATGCTGATGGAGTGGGTGGAATATTCTTATTATTCTTTCTAATTTACATTTGTTTAATATAGGTAATGGAGTAAATGTAATATACTAGTTTACAAATTATGCTGAAAATAATTTTAACATTTTAGAGTTAAATATCTTCTCATGTAGTTTTATAAGCATAAAGTGAATGTAGATTTTTACTACTGTGTACTACTTCTCAGGATATACCAGGAGCTTAGTAATTTGTTAACTAAATTTCTGCTTTCAATCTATTTCTACTTTCTCTTTTAAAAAATTCACATTTGAATTTATAAAGTCTTCTGTTAGCCATACAGGTTCTTCAACAAATTCTTCATTCATTTGGACCAGATGCCTCAGTCAAACAAGTTATATTTTATGGAATTATTCAAGTGACTTTGAGATAAAATAATTTCACTGATGTGAGATGTTGATCAACTTAAACTCGTGGTTGGCAAACTGTGGCTCCCGAGCCACATGTGGCTCTTTGGCCCCTTGAGTGTGGCTCTTCCACAAAATACCACAGCCTGGATGAGTCTATTTTAAAGAACTGGCATTAGAAGAAGTTTAAGTTTTAAAAATTTGGCTCTCAAAAAAAATTTCAATTGTTGTACTGTTGATATTTGTCTCTGTTGACTAATGACTTTGCTGACCACTAAGTTAAACCATTGACCTGGCATCCCTGTGCATTGGCAAACAAAACCAAGCAACTTTTTAAAGGAAACATTCACCCCAAGACAGTAGTAAGAACTTCCCTCTGCAACCACAGATCAGCTGCAAGGCAATTCACTCTGTCCAGTAAATCTTTGTGGCCTAGTAAGTCCTTCCCTTGACTGGGAATGTCTTGGAGCTACAAGTATTCTTGTAGTTGAATGATATGTGATAAAGGGACAAAGAACAGTACTGAACCAACTGGGAGACTGGAATGTGAGTTCTGATGTGGCTGTTGACCAGTAGTGAGAACATCAGCAAGCCATTGTTTTCAGATTTCTCATATCACACCTAAAAGTAAAAACATTTGCTCTTCCCACCTCCAGAAGTGCTTTGAGTTTCAGAAGTGATTATGTAAGTGAGAGCATGTTGAAAAGTGTAAAATATTATGCAGATATAGAGAACATAATTTTCTGCTTCTCTCCCCTCACATGAATTAGTGAATGACATTTAGGACAAAGAATGTGCAAGAGTAGCTAAGCTCCTGGTCCTTTAGATAAGATATTTATTTATTTTTTACAGAAAAAGGACTTTTAAATATTATGACTATTTAAATTCAAAAAACATTTATTGTGCACCTATATGTATGTTTAAAACATTATTATTGCTCTTACAAAGAACAGAGAATGCAAAGGTGTTTAGGTGGACTTCCTATATTCAAAGAAGCTTAAAAACTAACTGAAATAAACACCATGGAACTAGAATGTTGCAAGTAAATTCTCTGAGACATTAGCACAAGCATGGAGGAGGAAAAAATTTTGAATAGAATTTGAAATTTAAGTGGAGAAAGAACAGAGGAAATAACCATTCTGGGAATAATAAAAGCATACGCATAAGAATAGAAATGTGAGAGTATAATGCACTGGAAAGATGAAGAGAAGAAATACTGAGAGTTTGGATGCAATGGGGAAAGCGGGAAATTCAGTGCATCAGGGTGAAATTAGAGGCTCCCAAATACTTTATTTTGTGCACTTGCTATCCTTCCACCAATACACCAATATTTTGGTCCAGATATTTGAATTCTAGAGCCCAGTCTTCCCACATTAGATCCTTTTGATCAAACTTTATGTTTGCACAGTTCTGGAAATGTTGACCCCTCTCCACTTCCTAGAAAATGTTCAGAGACAGTGCATCCAAATTATGTATGATTTTGACCAAATTGCCTTTGAGCTCAATAAAAGGCTCCCTTCATGCTCTGTCATCAAATAAATAAATAAATAAATAAATTGGAACCAAAAATTACATATAAATAAAACATTAAGTAACTGAACTTGAAACAATTTAAAAAACCCTATTGCTTAAAAGCATGGAAAGATTTCTTGGAAAATTTCAGAGCAGGCAGTATGTCTATGCACATATGATTTGAATTGATGTGCATGCTAAAATCATACAATAAAGCTGAAATGTAAAAATTGAGATCCTCATTATCAATATCAAATAGTTTCTGAGAGTCTTCTCATCTTACATTTACATGGACAAGCAATTCCAGATCCTTCCTAATAAACCTAAGTAGTTCAAGTCTTTAAAATTAAAAATGAACAAATCACATTACATTTACAATCAGTGTCATTTTTACTAAAGAATAATTATTTGACTGGACCTCCATACATAAGTAATTTGGACTTAACTTATTCAAAAAGAGAACTCCTCATTTTCACCAAAAATAATTAATTCTGTCATATTCTTGCATTATCAATTAGGACAGGCTATGCTGCAATAACAAACATTACCCAGCATTACATGTATACATTGTCTTCATTCTGGGACAAGCTAACATAACAACTATTTGAAACATGACTAGTCATTATAGAAGATAGAGAGGTATATGGAGAGTCTTTTGGCAATTAAATACTTGGCCGTGAATTAAAACCACATTCATTATCAAAGTCAAGCTTAGAGTCATATCAGATACTTTATTAGGGTGGAACCATTTCATATTAACAAAAAATTCAGATTTTTAAAGAGACTAATAAGAAATAATTTCTTCCCTAAACTGTACTTGTAAAAACTATAAGACTATAATTATTCTTGTAAATTCTTTTTGCACCAGTGGTTTTACCCTAATAAACATGTCATTTATCATATAAACTAATATTTACAGCTTTGGGACATAGTGTTAAGTATATTCATTTGTATACAAGAATTATATTCCTTAAAACTTGCTAGAAATGATTTCTGAATAAAATCTTTTAAAAGGTCTTCAAAGTTTCAAAGCCAATGTTTCAACTGCCATTAATCTCAGTTTAGGCTACAGAACCATCTTCTTCATGATAATTCTTAAAATACCAGGCTTTTCTAAAAATACCAAGTATATAATCCAAAGCTTGTTTTTTTCTTTATAGAGTAAATTTAGACAATGAAGAGATTTGATATAAATTCAAATCTTATCAGAACACAAGGAGTATAGTTATAGAACAGAAAGGAATAGAACAATAGTAGAATCAGAAATTTCATAAGTGGCAAGCTGAGTTGAGGTCAACTAGGATATGATTGATAGGAGTAAAATATAAATTTAATCTTAAAATATTTTTTTGACTGGTCTTCAAAGCCCTCAAAAATTTATTATTCAAAACTTACTTAGTATCTTTTTTTTTGTAGCAGACCCTCCAGATATAGAAAAATATCAGAGATAGTCATAGCTTCAAGATTATATCTCCTAACATGGGATGAGTAGCAAACAAATTAATAAACATGTTCAGAAAGTATCAGAGGTGATGAGGTGGAAGAATGCTCTAGCTTCAGGGAGGCTAGAGATGGAATGGTTACAGAAAGGAATACAAAGACATTCTTAAAAGATGAATAGGTGTTCATACTTTGAAAACTATAACTGAAATAGGATTAACTACTACTTTCCCTGATATATAAAATGAATTATGTACATTTGGCTTGTATAATTAAAATAAAATTTAATAAAGATCTCTGTTCTTGGATATTTCACTGCCCCACATTTTAAGTCCAATTACTTTGTTTTGTTAAAAAAATACACAAATAAGTTTGAACATATTGATTCATAATTTAAACTGGTTGGAGTATTACAGATGTTCCCCATGGCCCCCTTCCCACTTTACCCATCTCCACCAAGTCTCCCCACACAACCCCTGGCGATCACCAAACTGGTGTTTGTGTCCATGGGCTATGCATAGATGTTCTTTGGCTAATCTCTTCACCATTTTTCATCCAATTTCCCATTCCTCTCCCCTCTGACCTCTGTCAGTCTGTTGCATACCTTTTGACTGGACATTATATGTAGTAAATGCAACTGTCTCAAGACAACCTTACAATGACTAGTCCAATCTGCCTAATAAAAGAGTAACATGCTAATTGACTGTGCCTTCATGACACCCACCAGCAAATCAGGAGTGAATATGCAAATTAACCCAACAAAGATGGCAGGCAAATTTGCATATGCAGGCACCATCCCAGCTACTCCAGGTCTCTGGGCAGTGTGGGAAGGCAGAAAGGCTGCTCCGTACAGCAGGGAAAGGAGGCCCATTCTTGCATGAATCTGTGCATCAGGACTCTAGTATCAAATAAAGCTCACAATTGTCTACAGGAGTCTAAATGTTCCTTGATGAGAAAGTATATCAATGAGAAGAAGTCAGGGTATCTTCCTAGATCCAATAGAACCTCTGAGTCATAGGTTATGATATTGATCTAAAGAGCAAGCAATCATTATAAAGTCAATTGCATTACAGTTTTATCCCTGATTATTACATTTCCTATTGTCTAGGGTTTTATTCTAGAAGCATTCTTTTTGGAAATTCAATAATATTATTAGTTCTATCTTCTTCTATTACATGGTATAGTACACATTTGGCCCTGTTCCTGAACTTATCAGCAGCTGGCCCTCAAGACAAGAAATTTTGTGGCATAGCACAATAAATAGTGGCCAGAAGAAGCCAGGACCTTTAGGGTACATAAACTTCAGAAATGTTGAATTTGTGTTTCTGAACAATCTTTTGTGATGCTAGTTTAATTCTCAACATGGCATAAAGAGAGAACAATTCTCACTAACTTCACAATAAATTTATTCGGAATATAGAGAGACTAAGAAATTAAGCCATTTCCCTGTTATAAGAGAATAACAGCACCAAAATCAGAGGGAGCTATTGTTAGAGTTGAAAGCTTAGGCAATTACCAACTATCCATAAACCTTATTTTCACTCAAGGTCCATTTTTTTCTTCCCGTTTGTGGAACCCATTCTTGTTAAATTACTTTCAAAAATTGTCTTGAGTAAAATAATGTATCTCTAGGGCAAGACTCTTTTATTTTAAACTTATGGTGCCTACCCACAGGGAAGATAGTAATCAATTGGCTCAGTTGCTTCCATTGTCCTCACTGCTGCTCTTTTGAGTGGCTTCAAAGTTAGCTCTCCCAAAAGGCATAGGTGATTCAATAACTGCAGAACAGCAGGGAGCAGAGCACTTTCCCCAGGAGATATTTCTTAAAGAGGCTTTGTGGTCATCTTTCTTATAATCTGAGAGTTCTAAAAACTTGAAAGTTAAAGAAGTGCTTTAGCTATTAAGAATTTTGATAATTGATAGACTAAAGAAATGTATTTAACCCAGCATTTTCCAAGGCAGGGATCATGAAATTATTTCTTTTGTTACATATTCTGAGGAGCATGTTACATGTTTGGGAAAATGCACCATGGAGGATTGAGAGTGCCTAGAGAAGAGCACACAGGTGCTCTTGAAGACACTGAGTGTCTACTCATCAGTGAGTTACCTTTTAGAACTAATGTTTTGAATATGACTCCCTCTGCCCCGACCCCACTAGGCCTGCTTGCTCATCATGTCTCAGAAACCAGCAAAATCTCAATTGACTAGATGTGGTTGATGACCCGAATGGCGAGCTGAGGTGTTTTTCCAGGGTGAGGTCTTCGAAAGCGAAGAATGAGCTTCAAGGACCAGAAGATTTAAGTAAAAGTGTGGAAAATGTATTACAAGCAGATTTAGACTCCCTTCACGGGGAGGGGATCTCCAATAATGAGTTGCCCCCTCAAGCCTAGTAGTCCAGGGCTATATATTTGTTACAAGCCTGCTTATATATATCTGTGTTGTCACCTTATTAATCCTTCAATTGTTCTTGCCCAGCAACGGACCTGAACTTTCCCTGTTTCTATTTGTTCTTATACCTTGTGACTGCAGGCCCTCCCCTGTTTCCCATGCCTCCCGCTTTGAGTCCAGAAACATTTTACAATTTCTGCTTGGCTGGTTCTTGTGGTTAAGCTGCTCAAACTGCGGTGTCTGCCCCTGCCTATGTTCCACCTGCCTTTTTTCTCCTGCCCTATCTACCTGCATTCAAGTTGACTTCTCATGGTTACGAATGAAGCTAAACAGTTTCAATAGCATGTCACAGAGCCTGTGAGATGTAGAATGTGCATGGATTTCCACTACTTTTAAAAATATATATATATTTTATTGATTATTTTATAGAGAGGAAGGGATAGGGATAGAGAGTTAGAAACATTGATGAGAGAGAGACATCAATCAGCTGCCTCTTGCATGCCCCCTACTGGGGATGTGCCCTCAACCAAGATACATGCCCTTGACCAGAATCGAACCTGGGACCTTTCAGTCCACAGACCGATGCTCTATCCACTGAGTCAAACCAGTTTCAGCTCCACTACTCCTTTTGAGAATAGAAATGTATGATTTACTCCTTGGGAAAGTAAAAGAGACTACATACATAATTAACTTATGTATGTACCCCACAGCTGGGAACCAACTAGCATATTGGAAGAAAGCATAATTTAGGGGAAGAAAAAAAGAGAAGGGAAGAAAAGAAATAAAATGAAGGAATTTTTTTTAAGTTGAAAAGAAAAGCCCCCTGAGAAACTTTTACCAGTTTAACTTAACAAGGGCAGATGTTTAGGCAATGAGAGACGAGAGAGAGAGAGAGAGAGAGAGAGAGAGAGAGAGAGAGAGAGAGAGAGAGAGAGAGAGAGAGAGAGGTTATTTCTTATTAGTGAGAGAGTTGTGAGACCTTTTGCCCCCTGAGAGAGAGAGCTCAGTCTGAATGAAGTGCATTAGCACTGTGGAACACTATTGTGGCTGAAGAAAGCACCCCACCCTGTACTGATAACACAGATAACAGAGTAAACCCAGTAAGAAGATTAATTTTCAGGATGAATCAGACTAATTAGGATAGCTTGAAGAATGCTGTTTATCACTTTGATTATATGTTAAGTACAGATTTTGTAGGTTGCATAGAGTTACATGTCCCATATACAAATGAGTAACAACAAACATTTTGCAGCTATGCTAAATTGCTTAGAACCAGATAGAATCCTGCCTACTCCCCTAGCTTATGTTCTTGGAGATAATCAGAAAAATAAAATATTTTTTAGAGCACAAAACCTGAGAAATAATTTCTAAAGTGACTTACATTGCATTCCCTTCATTTAGAGCCCTGGGCCTTAACTTTAGGCACTTAGGGCTGATTCCAAGAGAGTCCCCCAGACAAAAGGCCAGTAGGAGCAAGATTTCTGCATTCTCACTCTGACAACAACTATAAAAATGTCTTTTTTATAACCATACATTTTATTATCACCATATTTTTCTCAATTCCTGATCTAATGCATCAGCAATTTCTATTAGCTTTATCTTTAAACTATATTGTGTGTCTAACTAGCTCCTACCATCTCCATTGCTATAACTCTAGTCCAAGTCACTATCATCAGTCTTCTAGACATCTTCAATAACTCCCAATTATTTCTCCTTTCCCTGTTTCCTCACCACTCTTATCCGCACAGTCCATTTGTTGGCTCCCAAACTGGCTCCCAAACACAGAATGCAAGAAGAGAGTGACAAAAAGGCAATCCACTCAAAATTTCTAGGTGGAATACTTAATAAGCAAGGCAACCAAGCTTGAGTGGGGCAGCCAAAAGGCCAATAGTTCTCTGCACCCACCCATCAGAACCTTTAAGTTTATGTAGAGGCTTAAACTGGGTTTAGTAGCATATATCATCCAGATGGTTTCAACACATTGCTCTCTAAAGATTGCATTCTTGAAATGGCTCTGGCTGTGGGAATGGTAGACAGAGCATACATTTCAAGGGCTGGGGAGTAGGTAAGGAACCAGGAATCCAGCTCTCTGATCAACCATGAGTCATGTCCTCTTGGTGACCTCCTCTAGTACCTTTCTCCACAAAACAAAACAAATGAAGTTTTTATATCAAGTCCTATCTCTTCACTTTCTTTCCACGGCTTCTTATTGCAAATAGATTAAACAAAAACTCATTTTCACAGTCCATAATATCTTAGTTTCTGTCTATTTCTTTGAAGTAAACTCCTATGCTGTCCCCTTTTTTATTACACTCTAATCACAGTGATCTTCACTTTGCCCTGGAGTAGATCAAGTCACCAAGTTATTTCTCCTCCAAGGTATTTGCTCTTGTTAATCTCTCTGCCTGGATTGCTTTGCTGTGCTGTCCTTAAAACTGACTTCTCATCTTTTAGGTTCAAGTTCAGAACTCATTTCCTCAGTTCTTCTGTGGTCATTACAATACCCATCCCTACCCATCACTCTTATTTATCTTGCTTCCTAGTATATGTTTATTGTCAGACTATTCATTGGCATGTAAGCTCCATGAGTGCAGGAACTGTGTCATCTTATTTAATGATATATTTAAGTGTCTACATCAGTGACTGACACAAAATGGACACTTTAAAAATGTTTCTCATATAGATGAATAAATTTTTAAGTATCAATTGGACTGAAGTTCATTGTGGTCAAACTTCACAACTATAGGAATCATAAAGTAGCCATGACCTTTTAATAGAACTGTTGCTTCAGTCTTTCTCCTTATTCCCACTTTGTATATGATTTATAGGGGTCTCTTTTATATTGAAGTCTTCAGGGAAGCCTGTATGCCAATAATATGGTAGTAGGAATCAAGGTGGTGGGGTTGTTTCTGGGAACAAAGAAATAGTTACTGAAGGCAGTCACAAAAGGGGTTCCAAGGATACTTTAAGTTATATATGGATTTATAGTCTCTATAACTCCTGATCAATTGTGCTGGATTCAATGCCATCCTCTACTCTGCAAGTAGCATAATTTATCACAACCCCAACTAATTGTCTCTCCCTATACATTAGTATACATTTCATTATTTCCATTGTCATTAGTTATTGAGAAATATATTATGTGTCAGGCACTGTTGCTAGGAGCATCATGTAGAAGTTCAATTTAATATACACAACCCAAGATAAATACTAGAGTTGTCCGTATTTTACAGATGAGGAAACTAAGACCTTGAGTCTTAAGTAATCTGCCTAAGGTCATGTAATTTAGGACTTTTTGACTTTAAAATCTGAGCTCTTAAATGCTATGCTAATTTCAATGACAACAATAAGTATAAGAACTTGATGCAAAAAAATAAGGTTTTATTTTGTTGAGTTTTTTATGTCCACCAGCGAACTATGTGGTGGAGACAAAAAGATGAAGGTCATGGTTCTTGCCTCAAATTATTTATGGTTAAAATAAAGAATGGGATTTATACAAAAAAAGTATTTTATAGTAAGGTACATGTCATGATAGTGGTGAGATGGGTACAACCCCAATGATAATAATTCAGATTTAAAAGTTGTTTCTTTAGCATAATCATGCCTGTGCTAAGTTTTCAAAGTGAATCTGTATTAAAACTTGAACCAGTTTCACAGTGGTTAAGAGCCAAGCCATAGGGAATAAGACAGATCTGTGTTATTACAGATACCAGACACTTAACATTTAATGACAATTTGCTCAAATCCCTATTGAACATTTTATAGAAAACCATATGTTCATCAAGATATTTTTCAACTTCTGGGAGCTTTACCTGATTAGCTCCCAGTTTATAATCCCTGCTGCCCTTAATTTTCTGCATTCTTTTGTGAGTCTATTTACTTATCCGAGCTTTGATACTTGCCAAAACCTAGGATTCTACCTTCCCTACACCCTCCTCTTCCACTTATCGGCACAAAATAAAACATAGATATAAGTCTGCAGACTTTTTTACTAAAGTTTTGTGTATCATGGAGAAGAGGTTGCATG